>JAUCMT010000051.1:3559990-3574956 GCA_032357475.1 Enteromius thamalakanensis
TTAAACTTCACACATAATGGTCTTAAAATGTCTTAAAAAGGTCTTAAATGTAACTAACTGAAACCTGCAAGAACCCTCTGCACTGGACCTTAAAACTTTCTTTTATGCTCACCCAGGCTGCATTTATTTGATCAGAAATATTGTAAAGCTATATAAATTACCATGTAAAATGACTTCTTTTCTATCTATGTTCATATTTATTGAAATGTAATTTGTTTCTGTGATAGTAGAGCTATCATTTCTCCAGTCTTCAGTGTAATATATTTACAGAAACTATTATTTTTTTTTTTCAGAACAGCTTTTCTTAATAGAAGTCTTGTTTAACAATGTAAATGTTTTTGCTGTCACTTCTGATCAATTTCATGTCTCTTTCAAAAAACAAAAAACAGTCTTACTTATCCCAGACTTTCAAACAATGGGAAAATGTGTATATTATTAGCTTGATAATATTGAAAAAGTATTAATATTTCAAATTATTGTTCTTTTTTCAAGACCCATAGTATCTAAACTGGAAGAACATGAATATGCACATCACCTCAGAATGACCAGCTCAAGACAGATCTTCAGAAACGGTAAATATTCTGCTTCGTTATGAATGCAAAGCCATGCAAATGAATGCAACATATTTAGAAAATAGAATAGTGAAATATTGATATATTTAACTGCTTAAAAATGCATAAGGCAATCAAACGATGATTTAAATTAGTAGGCCAGAGCCCAGAATATACAAGAATGTACCAGATATGGAGAATAAAATTCACATCCATCAATTCAGATATAAATATGGATATTTGTAAATAAAATCATTTTATTTCAGACAGATGGGGACAATAAAGTGGGCGAAATAGCTGTGCAGCGCGTCAAAAATAGAAACGGGGCGTCCGTCAACTGTCGCAATGCACTGCAACGTCCGCGTCCAGTGTAGACAGCTTCGAGAGCTGATCTAGTTTTGTAGACACAGTGTAGACAAGGTGTCAGCCAATTAACTATTTCTTCTTGTGTATATTTTATAAAGCTTTCACATGATTTAAATTCAAGAATGAATGACAATTGTATAAGTGACAGGCTTTTGTGTTGTGTGTGTAATATGTTTGTATTGTGGGGGATGTATGTGTGTGTGTGTGGTATGTGTCGGCATGAACAGGTGTGTTGGTGTGAATTATAAAGGATGCTCAGCACACCCTCAGTGTTGTGGGAGGTTGAACACTCAGTCTTGGCACACTCAGGTCAGTGGAGATCTGCCTCTGTGCTGGATCAAAGAGAGCTGAGCCTGTGTCACACTCTCCAGCCATGATACTAATGCCACAGTCCTGGCAAACACAATGCTCTTCTCCCATCTCCCACTGTTTCTCTGTTTTATTCTCTCTCTCTCTCTACCTCAACACCTGACATATAATAAATAGACCAGAGTTTTCCATTGTTACTAGAAGGAAATAATTAAAGGAAAAATGTAATTTAGAGAAATTGCATAATGTAGTCATTGAGTTTTGTCTAAATATCTAGTTGGCCTTTTCATGCCTTTTTTTACTAGCCTTATGAATACAGAATCAATTTTTTTTATTTATTTTCTATTATGATAAATGTAAAAATAAATTATAATTTGTATTATATTTTAAACAGTATCACTTTCTTGTCATATGTATATGATGTAAAATACAAATTGCAATATAATATTATTATAATTGATCATTTTAAAAGTAGAATTCAATAATATTTTTTTTAGTTAACAAAAAATAACAACTAGCTAACTAACACAATAAAGCAATTTAAAAAATACATATAATATTATGTTATCATGTTATATTGTGTTTTTTAAGGTAAAATATAGTTATATATTATATACAGTTATTTTTTACTGTTTAGTTCAATACACTTCAATACAGTTCTCTTTTGAGAATGGCCATTTACAATCTTATATAAGTTTCTGACTATCATTATAGGTATAACTGAATAATTTAAAAGGAGCTATCTCAATTCATAACCTATTCTTCATAGTTGTGAGTTTTTGAAATGAACAGCTGTGATGACAAATTTCTAGATATGATATCTCTTTGTACTCGTAATGTTTTTCAGCACTCTCAGCATTAAATCGATGAGGAATGTGAAAGGCAACGGATGCATGGGCTGTTGTTCTGTCTTCCTGATACAGAAAAATCAATAAGAAGTCTGAAGTCAGAGAGTGAGTCTCGGCCTCTTTCAAGTGTCTGTTTTTCTTCTGCTGGGGTGTGAGAGGCTCTTGTTTTATGCCATGTCTTCTGCCGAAGTCTGTGGGACTCCAAAGGGCCTCTCACCTGTGTGAGAAGAATCTGTGAACCCATCAAACCGACAGGGAGCTTTGTGAAGACAGGCATGAAGCAGACTGCACCCACAGCACACGTCACGGCCCGTTAGGAAAAGCCGAACGCACACTAAAGAGGTTAAACTGCCGCGCCTGGCAGAGGCAATTTTATTGATAACCATTTGAAGCCCTTTTTTTCCCGCCCGTCTCCGAGCCTTACGTGCCATCACGCTTTTCCGTCTTTATTCCGTTTGCCACTCTCAACTGACTTCAAATGTGGGAAGCCTCTCCCTCCGACAGAAAAGAAGCTGCCGTTGCCTCTTTCCCGCTGTCTCAGCCGTAAAGATCTGCATTCTGATCTGGCAGACAATCGTTGGCAAATTCCCACATCTCTCTGATGTATGTAAATATTTATAATATCAGGTTCTCTGATGATCAAATGCACGTTGGTTAATAGTGAACTTACGCTAGTGGCTTCCCCCAATTGTCAGACAGAATGTTCCTACTGTTTTTTCTAACCGTGTTTGACTTGTTGGAAAGGGGGAGCCATTGTCAGTGTTAGCTTGGTTAATCTGCTTTCCTTTCCATCTTTTTCTCTCCCAGCTGCTCGAGCGCTCCATCATTTCCTCGTTAGCCCCCGGTCCCTGCCCTGGCCTGAAGTCATTGCTCAGTTAGGCATCTGGCAGGCCGACCCTGAGGGTCCCCAGTGGTGAGTTGAGGAGTCAAGGGTTGGTCACTGGATGTACTTTCCATTCCTTATACTTTTTCCCTGTCCAATTAGAAGCTATCTGAAACAAATAAATAACACTGTCAGTGCATTACTGCTCTTCCTTCATATAGCCCGAGGGTCTTTGTGTTGTAGTTCTTCAAAGTAATTTGATACAAAATGCGTGCTTTTATTATTATTATTATTATTTATTTATTTATTTTTCATAAAAGAGGTAAATGGATGGAAATAGATGGGAAGGGCAGATGCAGTGTCTGTGAGACTCTTCCCTGTGGGCAGCCCTGGTGAAGTCCCTGAACAAGTATGAATCAACATCTTCATCACACCTTGCACTGCATTTCTGCATTCCTTTTCATTCATTTTAAATAGATTTATTATTATTATTATTATTATTATTATTAATGATCCTAATGTAATACATAATATATTGTAAATAGTTTTTCTATATCTAATTGTATTATATTTTTATAACAATAATTATAATAACAATAATAATATACATTGTATGACATATGATGTATATTTTTGAAATCATGTATCAGTTAAGATTAAGGTAAAATCATTTATTATCTATATTCAAAATACATAACATACTTTAAATATCTTTAAATCAAATAAATAAGTATATTAATTATTATAAAACATATATATAAAACATAAATAAATAAATAAAATATATATATTTATATTTTTAACTATCAAATCATATATAAAAAATAATTAAATTTTAAAAATTAAAAATGTGCAAACATACATTATAGTATAAAACTAGGTTTATAATTTTAAGCATAAGATTGTTTTAGGATTAGATATTATCGGTTAAGATTTCTATGTCAAGTAATTATGAACGATCCAATTTCATAATGCACAATATACAGTATATCATTTATACCAAATAACTAGGCTATATATAATTTCTAATTACTCTAATAACTCCAAACAATATCTAATCTAATGTTTGTTCATTAAAATGTAATATATAATAATAATACTGTGTGTGTGTATATACTGTATATGTATATGTATATATTACATTTATGATCAAGGATTTTTTTTCATCAACACGTTTCACATATATTTAAAACAAAGACACATTCAGATTTTAGGTTCATCACCCCAGGAAGTGTCTATCTCACACTCCTTACAGATGCATTCTACACAATAACACAAAAGACAAAAAACAAAACAAATAAAAACACATTGCCCACCCCTCCCTTTGCCCCCTTCCCCCTCACAAACCCAAAATGCATTCTCCTGCCAGGCTTCACACGGAAGGGTGTTAAAAATACATGTATACCCTTCCTCATCCTTTATTCATACCCATTCCTTCCTTTATGTTTATGAGACACAGGGGCTCGCGGGGTCCAGCGTTCTGACCCAGGGGTGCGCAGAGGTTCTCCAGAAAGTTCCTCTTTCTCAAACCTAATCCACTTTAAATGAGCCCAAACACTGAAGAACTACTTCATATGTACATACTGTATGTTGGTAAAGTGACGGCGTTGCAGCATTCGAAAGTCCACAAGGATTTATTAGTAAAGAGAACGACGATATTCATTACTGTTATTATTAATATTCATATCCATAGTAGAATTTTTTGACTAATGCCAATAAAATGACGCAAATATGAAAAAAAGTTCTGCTTGTGCAGTTTATGTAGGTCCAGAGGGTTGTTTTTCTCCCAGCCATCGGGTGTCAGTATAGACAGGGATGTAGTTAGTGCCCCTCTGTTAGGGCTGGGGGTGGAAGGGGTGGATGTTGTTAGCGCTGTCTACATCCTCCAGGGTAGCGAACGCTCCCACGGGACAGTTCTCTGCTTGCTCACTCATCTGTGTGATGGAACAGTGCGAGCAGGGGGTTACCGACAACTCTACGACAGTTCGCCCTTATTGATTAGATAATCAGCCTGTCACCTAATACCACTCTTCTTTACATTGTCCCCTGCTGGGACAAACATGACTGTTATTGCTGACTGCAGGGGATTCCTGCAACAAGCACCTTTTATGTCCACTATTCTTTTCCACGTGGACTGTTCACTCTTTTCCCATTTCCTCCTCTGCTGGACTGCGGGAAGAGTGTTTTCATTATTTGCCAAGATTGGTATGTCAATCCTTTTGCCCCTGACCCAAGTTTAGAAATGCTTTGGGTTTTATTGGAGGAATGATTACTGAGTTATCTCGCTACCTCACTCCGAGGCCTTTATACCTCCACCCTTCGTATACCTTCAGGCAAGGATTGGATTTGATACCCAGGACAGTACCTTGGGATCTGCTCGCTGTCTAGTTTCTGTCTCTTTCTATTGTTTCGCTGTACCCCCCATTTCCTAAATGTGTCTGTGTGTGTTGCTGATTCAGATCTTTTTTACACTTTGTTTTTTGATTCCAGCAGTGTTTTCCAGCATTTCCCCTCATCGCTCTGCCCAACTAAGTTTATGCAGAGGACAAATGTGAGTAGGGTAACACAGTGACAGCGTCCCAACCACCTTCCCCTGGGGGTCACGGGTGTCATGACCCCACAGCAGGTGCCACTGATCTCGCTGACCATCACTGTCCCAGTTTCCCAGATTTCCATCCACACCTGCGCTAGGATGAAGATTTCCCATTTAGTGTGATCAGAATTATTATTTTTGATAATTTTTTTCTATTAATCAAAAATTATTATTAATTATTTCTATTTTTTTTATCCAAATAAAACGAATGAAATTTTTTCAGTTTTATGTAGGTAGATTTTTAAGTTAATATCACTCCGGTCATAAATTAATGCCTTCTCCACATTTCTGTATCTTATAATTTAATATTAATATTCTAATTTAAAACTTTAGATCTGTAACATAAACTATGCTCAAATAATAAATATTTACGATTTATCTCTGTTTTGGCAAATGACTACCCTACCAATGCATTTGTTATTATTATTATTATTTATTTATTTATTTTAAGTTTCATGATTCAAACTTTTTTAAATTAAAATGCATTTAAATTAAATGTGAAGCAGGTTTCCAGCAAAGAAATAGCGAGAAAGGACATAATGAACGTGCTGATGTTTCTGTTCCTTGAACTGAATTTCATTTATAGCAACGTGACAAAAAATGTCAATCGTCAGAAAAACATGGGAAACAGACAAGTCGCCCAAATCACGATGCAAATTGCACTTTGATTGACTCTTAATTTCATCTGAAGGCTGTTTTGTTTGGTTTTTATTCTGAGTCAATGAGCTTAATCAGAGTCACTGATCCTGCGGCTCTAAGCTCTCCGTGTTGTGTTTTTGTTTGTCGGGAGATCAGCGAGACTCTATCCGCACTTCATTAACCCTGAGCCGGGGACAATCCTCGGTAAGAGCCGAGGGATTTACCACTATCCTTTCACATGCAAAAATCTCAGCGTCTATTAACAAGACCGAGGAGCTTTTCTTGCAATCAGCTGCGCACTTCGCAAGAATAACCCTTTTCATAAATATTGAGGGGGGTCATCAGCCTCCCTTGGATCATGTGCAGATCTATGTGATAATTTAAATGTTTGATCTGAATTGATATGTCTTTTTTTTGTTCCCGTGCGTGCGCATGTGGTTATAAAAAACGAACATATCTCAAATAGCTTTTAATGACTTGATGAACATTTTGATTCTAGTGTTTTATTGCATGCTTTTAAATTATTTTAGGAACATTGTTGACGCTTTTTGTTATTATAGTTTTCAATTTGTATGCTTAGATATATTGTGTGCAAAATAAGCATGCAAATTAAGTAGGCAATTTAAAAATTTTAAAATATAATAGGCTATGTTTTTTTTATTTTTATTTTGCGCAATTCACCGCCTCAATAACTAGCCATTCTTATTTTTAAAACGCTCTTAAAATGCTTTCTCTCTCTCTGATTCTTGGGCAGGGGCCCAAACATGAGACGCAGGATGACATGTGTTATGCGAAAGTTTGCAGCAGGAGCCCGACTGATCACACGTTATCGACGTTCAATTAAAAGCTATTAAGGTCTTTTGTCTGCTCGTTAATATCCCATTCAGTAGCCCTGTCAGAGCGGTCCCTAAACCCTGAGCTTTAGGAACCGGTCTCATGGTTGGGTTAAAGTCAGTCTTATGCTCACGGAGGGGGGGTTAGGGGGGTCCCGTCATGCCGCTGACCAGATGTCCCCTTGCTGATCCGAGCCGCAGTCAGCACTGCCCGGTGACCAGCTGTTGGGGCCGTTTGGCAAAGAGCAGCAAACCAACACTCTCAAGAAAGGGTATGGAAACAATCCATTTCCAAATGGGATCATTTAGGGCACTTAAACAATTACACACTTAGGTGACCATTAATTTTTCATAGACATATTGTTTATGAAAACTAAATGAAACGACTCCGCTTGCTTAGTGACGCATGACGCGGTTTTAAGAGTGCAAAAAACTCTGTCACTTTACTCTTGTAGGCAAGAGACAATGGAGGCTGACAAGTGTTGAGTGTGCGTGTGTGTGTGCGCGCGTGAGAGAAAACCACTTCACGCACCCGCAACCAACGTCCAAGTATTTCCCTTTTATCGTGCTGCCAATAAAATGAACATCGTTTTAAATCGTATTGAGACCGGCTCATATGATTCATGATCAAAATGATATTTAAAGTGTGACCTATTAATAAAAGGTAGTCGCGTTAAACTTTAAAATATGAAGGTTGAATTAAGTTCCCAAATCTCCAGGCGTTTCTGAAAGGTTAGGGAGGTGAATGTTCACTTCCTTGGGTGCGACATTCTTATTAACTTTTTTTTTCTTTCGTAGGTTCGACAAATTAAATCCACGATGCTAACCAAATAGTGTGGGGTTTGAGCAAAGTGTCTGACAGTCATGTTTAAAATGATTCAAACACATTTGCCAGTTATAGAGTTCTGTGAGCTCGAATTTTATTATATTGCTATCACAGCGTTTGTTTACGTTTATTTTCATAAGCAAACTTTTACTTTTCATTAAATTTCTGGATACGTTTTAAAAGCAATGACTTGGCGTAACAAGTGTGGCTAAGTAACTATGCGTATTTTATTGGAAGACTTTTTTTCATGTTAAAACTTAGTCTTTCTTTTAAAAACGAAACCTTAAGACAATTTAGCCTGATTTTCAATTAAGGAGAATAGGTCTTAACCATTAATTATTTAATCGACACACCGCGTTGACCTATTTATTTTACAGATTAAATATAGCATTTGTATTTTCAGCTGTACAAATTATTAAATTACTTTTCAGTGTTGGCCCACTTTTAGCTTTACCAAAATGTTGATTATTTTATCGTTAAGTTACTCCTAAATTTAAGGGTCGCGTACGAAACAAAAAATGTTTATATCCATGTACATTTGTCAAAAGGTAAAATTGTCTCATTGTTTGTCGAAAGTAGCACATCATGCATTGGTTGCATGAAGTTCTGTTTCTTGTTGCAATGTACAGGATTGTCAAATTTTTCTTAATTCATACATTTATAATGTGTCAATGTTCAAGTCTGGCACGCGCATTATGCACCTGCATACCTTTTATATTGGCTGTTGGTTTAGTGTAATTGAGTTTGTATTTACCCAGCATTTGTATAGGCTACCTCCACATTCTCAGTCAGTGGTAAATTAATGAAAGATCTTTATTAGCACATTTATAAAAGTAATTCTCCTTGCTTAAAGACCACCCTCCCCCGCACATCCAGTAGTTTTAAGAGTTTCCAAGAAGTTAAGCACACGGGGGCACGAACGAAAATCATCTGGAATTACGATGATCATTAATTCACAAATAATTATTCTCAATATACAGCTTCACCAGAAAGAATGACAAGATATTTCAACGGCTTTATACAGAGTTATTGCACAATGCCTGGGCGAACACTTTGCATGTCAGCTCCTTTCAGACGTCTTATTGATCACAAGTGATCTGAAACGAGAACTTGGCGTTTTCCCGTCAACATCAAAGTGATACTACTGGCAGTTGTGCAGGAATATAGAAACGAAAAAAGCAGCACAAAAATAATCGATTGATAATCGATTAATAATCCAGCTCGTCCAATCCACCTGCTTGTTCTGTTTAGGCAAAGCACTCCGTACCATTAAACTGTTTGTCAAATAGAAAAGTGACACTTCTTCATTTAAGTTGCTTTTTCATTTTGTAGAGACGTGTCGGGTTTTAATGTGCTGCTCAGGTCAGTCTCACCTGTTAACGTAAGGCTTGGAAATATGATACAAAAAGAGAAAATTCGAGATTTGTCTTTTAACATAAAACAAAATATTCTTATTTACACCTCTTTTCCTTTGTACATTTTAGAGGGTCACTACAAAGCCCACGATTTATGACCTGGATTTCATCTCAGGATAATTAAATATGAATCTACCATTTAAATATTCTTTGCGTCAGGGATGCACCAACAATACACATTTTGACTAATAAAAAAAAAAAATAATAATAATAATAAATTTTGTAAACGAAATATCCCTGTAGTGTCGTGTCCCGTTATTACGTTCAGTATATAACGGTCTGTATTTATTTTCTCCAGATTTAACATTTAGGGTAAACAAAAAATATAAACATAAGTTACCAAAAAAAGAGAGAGAGATAAGTAAAATAAATAATTAAATAAAGTTTTAAAATGTCAGTTTGTTTTTGTGGCTTCGTAAAAGTTCTCGAATATTTTGTCACCAGTAAAATAGTTTTTTTATGGTGGAGTTCAAAGCTGCCATGTATTGCAACGAGTCCGAATCGTGCTGTTCATCGTGGTGGTGTCGGTCTGGGTAACACACCGGAGAGGGGGGGCAGAGGCGGCGGCGGCTCGTTGGCGCCCTGGAGACCGTGCAGAAGAATCCGGGGAACGAGAGGACGCTGCAGCGCCGGCGGGGGCGCCGAAGGTCCCCTGTATAAGTAGAGAGCTGCTCCAGGGTCCAGATTCGACATCAGGCTTTGAGGGTAGAAATACGGCGAAGGAAACATCCTTTGCAGCGCGGAATAATTTCCAGCCTCCGCTAACAATTCCAGTCCGACCGCCGTTTGCCTCTTCCACTTTGTCCTTTTTTCCCAAAGAAGAAAAAGAATGATGTTAGTATATAAAAATAAAATAGCAATTATTCTACGACTAGTGTTTTATCTTCTGATCGTAAAAGGTGTGACAAAATTAAAACAAATATTCACGCGTATTGTCTAGCATGTTTATTCCCAAGCGAAACATCAAAGTGTTCAGAGAAATAAAAACTCAATCATGTTTCTTTATCTTCTGTTTCTAAGTATCTGCATAAATATCAGTTTATAACCACACAATTCAATAACAGTATGATTTAGGCTACGTTAGAACATCGTTAGAGCTTTGTCACTTACATTTAAAATATTGATTAAACTATATGTATTGCAATATAAGAGGAACGAGCAATAGAAATGTAATTTGATCTTTAATTAACATTAATTGTGTAAATAATATAAACAAATATTTGTGACATTTGCTGCTTGCTTTTGTCATGAAATCTAAAGTAATTAATTTGATTTAATGGAGGACGCATGCAACATTCGTGGATAAAATGCTATATATTAATTTCAAATCTTGGCACAGAATTAGATGCTGCGAATAAACCACTTGTAGAAGTACACCATCTTCCTGATATAGAATATCTTCCTTTTTTATTTATTTTTTTAAATTGTATATTATTTTTGTTTTGATTTTTTGTAGCTCCCTTTTAAGCTATAAAATTAGAATGATGTGAATCTTTGAGCCCTTTAAAAACGAAAAGTTAAATAATTTCTTTTTTAATTGAACAATATTTATTCTGATGCGTGTAGCGCAACCACATTACCTGACATGTATTATTGTCTTTGGCAGAACACTTGCAAATCAAATGAAAATAAAATAATGGGCCTATACGCCCAATGCAGTAAAATAAACGAATTCCACGTTTTACCATACACGGTAAAAATGAAGTTATAAAATGAAACGGATATATATATAATCATTACCATTTAATTTCTACAATTTCCCCCCTTGTTTAATGTTGATGGGATGCACTCAAGCATTTGTTTCCAGCTGACCACATGCTCACCTCCTGTTCTGGTACCAGGTTTTGACCTGCGTGTCGGTCAGGTTGAGAGAGGCTGCCAGCTCCATCCTGTCCTGCACACTCAGATACTTCTGACGCTCAAAACTGCGCTCCAGCTGGGCGAGTTGATGGTCAGTGAAGGCGGTCCGCGCTTTCCGTGGCTTCTTCAGGCGAACCTGCGGGCTGTCTCTGCTGCTCGAGATCTCCCTGTCACCCTCCTCTTTCACTGAAACACCACATCGAACGAAAGGGCACTGATTAGTATGAGTTAGTTAGCCCAAGTGTTTCAGTAGACCCTGCTTTGGCAAGTTGTCACTTGTTCTGGTGTCAAAGGTTTCCACATATCCTCTGATGGTCCCGCGCGTGCTTGTAACCCTGTCATGCATTTTTCAGATTTTTATTTTCAGTATGTGAATGCGCGAGGGTTGTGATATTTAATTCACCCCTCTCTCCCCATCTAAACCAAACTCCTTTCTCTCTGAACCCAAAAAAAGAGGGACATGACGCGAGAGACCTTGCCAGTCGAGTAGTTGAGTCGTCTCTCAAGGAGCACAATAATCCGGCTAATTGAGCCACAAGGGATGGAAACCTTTCAACCGAGACCGGAGAAACTTCACAGGGCCGGGGATAAGAGCGAAATAAAGAGCGGACCGACCCCGTGCGTTACAAATCTGATTAGCACTGGGACAAATTGCATCAAATCCCTGAAATATAAGGGGGTAGAAAGGCAAAAATCAAAGCGGCGCACACACTCTTTACAAGCGCTCTGGAGATGGAATGGCTTTGATTCCGAGAGCATTAATTTTGATCACCGCGAATATAGACTTGCCAAGCTCATAATGTCATGATGTGAGAGTAGAAATACATTTGGATTCATAGCTGAAGGTAGGCGAATAGTTGAGATCCATCGTGCCCTGCTTCCACTAAAAGAGCAAGATTTTGGTGATAAGACTTTTACAAAATGATCAGAAACAGCAAGGACGATTGCAATCTTTAGTAGGCCAAACACATGGACGCCAACAACCATAAACACGTGCATATAATACTACTATTTCTTTCTTTGGAATAAATATACCGAATAGTACTAATAATAGTACCAAAAATAGCATTTTCTTATTTAATAAGGGCATATTCTTACATTTATTGAATTGTATGTGTTAGCATCAAGGAATCAACCTAATGTTATGTCACAGGAAGCGATCCTTTACTCTTTTTTCCCCTCAGATGTAATTTCATCTGGACAAATCCTTAATGAATCTTGCTGATGATGTTTATCTGTTCAACTTCCTTTGCCCTGCACCCAACAATAAGCTTTAAATTAATAAGCACGTTGAAATATGATGAATAGTTCACATAAACAAACATGAGCAATTCTTGCACCAAACTGACAAGGATTTCACGATTTTTGCACTAACGACAAATGCATTTATTGATTTAAAAATATTTAATATGAATTTTACGAGATTGTAAAATGTTTTGGATTATAAAATAATTATGCCATGTGCATTAGCCTCTATCTATCTATCTATCTATCTATCTATCTATCTATCTATCTATCTATCTATCTATCTATCTATCTATCTATCTATTTGTCTATCCAGTAATATCATATTCTGTTGTCCTTTATATGATAAATGTTTATAAATTAACAAAATAAAGTATGACATTTTTGTAGTTTTATTTTAACTCTCCTTTAAGCTTTTTCTTTTCTATCTCAAAATTATTTAGCACGAACGCCAACCTGCTTAACCCCTATGCTATATTAATGTGTCAAGTTCTAGCTCACGTGCAACTATCTTAAATAATCACTAAAAGCGAAGTGTAATTTTTACCTTTGTATTCACTGTCTGACGATGAGTTGCTGTGGATCTTTTCAATGAAGTCGTCTGCGATTTTAGATGCCAGTCTCCCTGCCTCCTGAGTCGGCTGTCCGTTGCTGGAGTAAGGAGCACACGCCGCTAAGGGTTTACAGTCAGCCAGAATATCTCTTATTAAGAAGGATGAAGTGACAGTCCGAGGTTGCGATCCAGCGGAGATCGGCCCGTGCTGCAAATGGGACGCGAGCACGAGCGGGTGACCCTGTCTCTGCGCCGCGTCCTCACCGCACTCCCGCCGCGGGGACGGAGGAGAAGAACAACCGCTCTCTAAGTCTGACCTGGGGCTGAACTCCAGCGGGGACCGACATTCTCCTACCAAACTGTCCCCTTTCGCGATGACTGGGCTTCCAGGCCTGTGGGATAGCAGGGAGTCGATTCCAAAACTGGAGCCGTTGGTGGACGCTTCCATCTCCACACTGCTGCTTGCGTGAAGCCTCTGTTCAGATTATCATCTGTATTCAAGCAAGTTCTGCGTGAATGGCGCTCGATTTAATAGCGATCTATCCAGGAGGAAAATCCAAAGCAGAATCAGAAATGAGAAACATTCATCCCCTGTCTGGGAAAAAAAAAACTTTCTTCTTCCTTGAGGACTTTTAGTTTAAGTTTAAAAAGGAAAAGGAGGTTTCTTTAGGAGGTTCTGTATGAAGTACACACAGACCCTGCCTCCAAAAATATGTTTTTTTTTTCTTTAGCTCCTCTCTCACTCCTCAAAAAAATCGATACAGCCTAAATATACTCTCGGCTGGCAAATTTAATTAATTTTTTTTCAATCCCGGTATTTCTCGAAGACGCGAGACGCATCGATGGTAGCTTTGAATTATTTATCGAATTATTTCAAAAACCTGTTCTGAAGTAACAGTGTTAGTGTAAAACCACAAGGTAGCCTACTTAGAGGGCGCGCGCATTTCAGCACCACGGACAGAAGCGAAGCGGCGTCAGCTCGAGCCTCGCGTCTACTGAGCAGCTGAAATTTTCATCAGTTCAAAGGTAGTTCGCTGTGGTGAGTTGAGTCAAATCCGGATGGAAAAGACAAGTGCATTCTGTGCCGGCGCAGGTGATGCAATGCAAAAGCGTTGGACGGTAGAGCGCTGAAAAAATGCTGGGAGAAGACAGAAGCGCAAATGAGGTAATGCAGGTTAAATAGACACATCGGGGAACGGAAAGTCAGATAAAGCCTAACAAATGAACTTGTGCACAACTCAGTGGCTAGGTTTTTAAGGGCACCCCTTCCACGTGAGTCCCCAGCGACTCGCTTCCATTGGTTAGGAGGTGTTTTGGGGTGTTGACTGGCTCGCTAAGAGGAAACCGGACCCCCCCACGCCCAATAAACCCCTCCCCACAGGTCGCCCACTTTGATTAAAAGAGACACTGAATTCATTAGGAGACTCGGATCCAACTGTTTACAGGCAATTTTCACACTGTTTGCTTTCATTACATCATTGATGAGCCTTATAATGGGGTTATTATGAGGAGTGGGGAGGTCTTTTCTCTCCTCTCTTCCTAGCGCGCCTTCAGTCACGTCTTGACCACTTTCTCACAATTCGGCCATTTTTCTCAAATAATTCCCTTATAGATTCTCCTGTTGAAGGTCATTGATTTTGATAGATTTTATTTTAATCACAATATTTGTAAGGCGCGCTGTTAGCTACACCTCTGTTAGGCTGTAAAGTTCTGTCATTTATTTGATAAAAATCTCAATGACATGACGTTCATGTTTATTCAAAATATTTAGTTTATACTTGAAATGGCAAACTTTTGCTATAGTTAACATACTTTAAATGTATTTCTTTGATTACATGTCTTATTTATTTTTAATAGAATTTTTTGATATTTTTGCTTTAATATTTTTCAAATATTGTTTTTGCACTATGCATGAAAAAATATTTGATGTTGCATGAATAGAAGGTCTCATTAAAAAGATGCAGTTCTGAGAATAAACAAGTTTAATGCAATTTTGCATTAAAATACAAAATGCAGTGAATAAATGTATTTGTCGTACAATATTCAATATTAATTGTAATGCACACACACACACACACACACACACACACACACGCACACACACA
>JAUCMT010000051.1:3577179-3602074 GCA_032357475.1 Enteromius thamalakanensis
CACAAATTTGTATAATGACATGGGTATGACATAGGTATTACAATATGTAGGTGTTTTATGAGGACATTTTCAGTGTCTCTGTAATTCAAATACAGTGTTATTCAAATAGCTTAAAAAACATACTAAATTGTTTGCATTGTTAGATTTTCCAAAAAAACACTGTTTCCTGTAAGGGGTAGGGTAGGGTCAGTGTAGGGCAATACCACATGCAGTTTGTACAGTATAAAAACCATAATGCCTATGGAGAGTCCCCATAAATCCCAAAAACCAACATGAGCGTGTGTGTGTGTGCTAAGACAATGCAGTGCTAAGACTTTGAACTTTTAAAAGCTTCAGAATTCAAGAAATTGTACCAACTACACTTAACACAGATTAAGCTTTAGTGATTTTCATTGGCCGTACAAAATCCCAGAATACTTCAGTCCCAGTAAATGCTACAATGTTGAACAAAAACCACAGAATGAGCAATTAATGCAGAGGACAGAAAATCAGGAGCTTGACACACCAAATGGAGATGCACCGAAACGTCCTTACAAATCTGTCACTCAAACACTTGTATTTAGCGTACATCCTCTGATTGTTTGAAGATTTGAGGGAGAGGCAGAGGAGATGATTGGCAAGAGGCTTCAAAGTTGTTTGATCTTGCCTCACCTCCGGTGAAAACAATGTTTTGAATTTCATTTATTTATTCTGTTCCATGTTTGTTAAATATATATTTGGATATGTTCAGGAAAGTGGTACGACGTTCCTGGATAAACTTTGGCGTCGCTGTCATTTCGAAACATTGGGTAAAACATGCCTTGCGATAAAAAAAGAGACACGTAGAAGGAAAGAAATGTTGACTTAAGTCAACAAACAAACATTGTTGGGGAAAAAACGGGCACACCCTGGACCAGTCAGCGATGCAAATGATGCACCTTAAAGCCATCAGGTGCGAGATTTGACAGAAAATAATGAGAACCGCTGAATCTTTTATAAGGTTAACACTCACATTTCCCAGTCAGCTGTCACACAAGAAAGACTTTAGCGCATTCACGCTGGAGAAATATACCTTTATTGGCTCATTAAAGCTGACAGGGGGCTCGGGACCGCCAGCACTCAGGCTCGGGACCGCCAGTGCGCCACCCCGTTTTGTGTCAGTAATTTGCAGAGGAGATATACCTACCTTGAAAAAAGCGAAGAGGAAAATTATGAAGGTAGCAAGAATGAGAGAGCGAAATGGCAGAAGCCGGTGGGGCGAGTGCCGAAAGATGGGGGTGCCAGAGGGTGGGGGGGGGGTTTAAGAAAGGGCCTTGGGGGAGGGTGGAAAGATCGCTAGCACGCCAGGAGTCTGATTCTCTCCTAATTGGAAGCATTGGGCATTGTCAACCGAGGATTTTCAGTCGCTCACTGACAGGTAGAGTCGTCAGGATGATAGCCCACTTGTCAGCGCAAAACACCAATAAAAACAAACCACTTTTGATTAAATTGGAGGCCTAGCCATAGTGGGCTAGGACTGAACGGGTTGGGGGTTGCGGATCGCTTCAGGGAAAAAAACGCTGTGTGTGTGTGTGTGTGTGTCGAAGAGATGTTTGACAAAGAAATCATCACTTTTGTGTAAAACCACCCGGAGCAGTGGCTCACATCGTCGGACAGAGGAGAGCAGGTCGTCGTTATTCTGTGTGTGTGCGGGAGCGCGGGTGGTCACTTCCCATGGTGCTGAGGTTACAGGAAACACAGAGTTTGATTTGGTCTCTGGAGGCCTACAGGCTGTTCAGCACTCATCACTTCGAGTGTTTCTTCTCAAAAATGCACGCTCAGAGAGATATTGATATGGTGATTCCTCAGAGAACCAAGCAGAAGAAGAGCTGACCCTACCTGACTTCTACTACAGCCACCTCACTTTTTACAAAAAAACCCTTTCTGCTTCTCATCTCTGCAGGTGGAATCACATTCTACACCACCGACCTGAAATCATCGCATTCAGCAATCTGATAGATTTTTAATGTGAACGTATTGCATTTGTTTGCTATACAGGGTGTAAACAAACTAGTGGGTATTTTGATTGCATTTTTTTTACCGAGTGGATATTTTGTAGCTATTTCATCCACATTGAAACAAACAGATGAGAGAATATGGAAAAAATCAAAGCTTTGTTTGCAGTTTAAACCTTAAAATGTTGCATAAAAATGTACAATTTAAAAACTTGATAATTTAAGACAGAAGAAAGAGGTACTTACAAATTAACTTGTGACTGCTCGCAGCCCAATGACTTATGACTCTAGACAAAGTTCAAGGAAGACATCTGCCAAGACATAGAGAGAAATTGTGGTGAAAGCCATACAAAGAGGCACATGGTATGCAATATGTGATTTTTCAATAATCTCAAATATTTATGCTTATGCCATTGTTAAAAAATCTTTTGGGAGTTTATTGGATCTTTAAAGAGCTAGTTCACCCCAAAATTCTGTCATTAATTACTTTAATTAACACTCATTAACACTGATACGGAAGAGAAGAAATTGTTGAATAACATTATTATCTTTGTGAACAAAAAGCTTTTCATAGCTTCATAAAATCACGGTTGAACCACTGATGTCAAATGGACTATTTTAATGATGTCTTTACTGCCTTCTGGGTCTTCTATGTGTCAGTTGCACTGCTGTTTATGCAGGGTCAGAAAGCTTCTTAATTTGTGTTCCGAACAACACAAGGGGGAGTAAGCAATGGCAGAATTTTCTTTTTCTTTTTTTTTTTTTCAGGAAAATCTTTTAAAAAAAATTGATTAACGGATTAAAATGTTACGGCTCAAAAGTTAAGGGTCAGTAAGATTTTGTGATATTTTCAAAAGACGCCTCTTATGCACACCAAGGCTGCATTTATTTGATCAAAAATACAGTAAAAACGGCAACGTTGTAAAATATTATTACAATTTAAAACATCTATTTTGTATTTTAATATATTTTGAAACAAAATGTATTTCAATACAGCAATTTCTCTAGTTTTCAGGTTCTCATGATCCTTCAGACATTCCTCTAATATGCTGATCTGGTGCACAAGAAGGATTTATTATTATTATTATCAATGTTGAAAGAGATTTGCTATATAATATAATTGTGCTGCTGTTTGTGAAAATAAAATTTATTTAGATTTTTGGGTAAGGAACTGCTGCATTTGATCAATTTAGGGCCATAAAACAAGATAGAGATTATTTTATTATTTATTTTAAAGAGATTTTTTTAAAGAAATGTATATAGCTACTAATCATTTTAGGCATTAGAATAGTCCACAAATGCTTTAGCTTAACTTGTTGCCTTTTCTTGGGAAAATTATAACCATAATTACTCATAATCGCTATGCCTATTTGCTATTGTGGCCAAGTAAATGTAGAGTAGGGGCAGAGCCAAGGTGGTTTTTCATTAAGGGTTCAGAGTTCAATGTTAGCCCATTGCACAACCATTACAGAATAATGGGGTGGGTGGGTATTGCTGTGGCTGGCGGTCCCATCCAGCTGCCACTGGGAGACACACACAAGCTGTTGGACAGAGGTAAAGATGCCCCATATACCCCGGCCTCCAGGGGGTGTCAGAGTGCACTGCCCCTCATTCTTATCCCCTCTGTCAGGGCATTTGGGAGGGTTTTCACAAGCCGATAAATCATTGTTAAATGTTATCATGAAGCCATTGGGGTAACTGGAAGGAAGCAGGAGTGACAAAGAGAATGCAGGCGTTCATGAAGGTGGTCTGGTCAGCCTGCCAAAGACACGGGGAAGCGGTCCGAGTTAGTGCAGATCTATTTAACATTTATATGGAGCTCATTTCCAGTCAGCATTGGGTTTGTGTGTAATTGTGACTTTGACAATCTCTTGGTCATTGAACATGACACGTGTTCGTGAAGATGACATGATGGTTATACGAATGGTCTGTCTAGTTATCATAATGATGTATTTCGTTACTAATGCACGGTCTATCATCCACATGCCCTCAAATTGAATCTGGTGTATATCTTATCTGATGCGCAGGTAATATGCGAGGTCAGAACATCATAATTATCACACCTGTCATTGTTAGGATGGTTCCCAGAACCCCCCCTCACCAGTACACCCACCACCAGCCGTGACTTTTATTGCTTCATTAGTGCACGCCACATGTTTTAGAGCACGCTCGCCTTTCACTCACCAAGCTGAGATGATCACTGCGATCTAAAGGGTGGGAACAGAGAACATAAAGAAGCAGAGTCTCTCCTCAACAGCATCCAAGAACAACTTCTTTACCTTGAAACAAACAAAAGCACTTCATTAAAGTGACATTGCTGATTAACATATAAAACAACAGGGTTAAAGATCAGATTTATGCGAATAATGTTGCTTTATCAAAAAACATTGATTTGAGATGCCCTTCTTTTGAACTTACTGTAACAAAAATATTAAACAGCTGTTTTAGGCATTAGCTGTGGTTATTTCAACTGTGGTGATAATAATAATAATAATCATATGACACTGAAGTCTGGAGTAATGGATCCAGAAAAATCAGCTTTGCCATCACAGGAATAAATAATATTATAAAATGTTCTAAAAATAACTTGGGCACTTAAATGTTTATGTGTGCGTATCAATTACATGTGTGTATCAATTACATTATATATGCATATTTATTATTATATATACTCTATATGCGCGCTCTCTCTCTCTCTGTATATATGTATAGATGCGGACATGCTTGCAAAAATAATTTAGATCAGTATTTTATGCATTTTACAAAAACAGTAGCAACTATTTAACCATTTAAATTTTAACTAACAATTTAAAGCAACAGACCATCTCTGGGGTGCAATGTGACTGCTTTTCTGAACTGGACAGGTATTTGTAGATTTTCACACACTCTATATGTGTGTGTGCATACATGTGAAAGCAAGAGCATGAGACAGAGGTAGAGGGGTGTGGGGTGCCGAGAATAAGACCCCAGCAAATGCTCATTAGAGTTGACCTTGGCACCAGGAGCATGCGTTTGATGGATCGGGTACAGGGCCAAACAAGCCCCCGGGGAGCCATGATCTTATCTCTTATTGTACACACACCTCCCTCCTACTGACCCTATCCCTGAGCACTCACACTGCTCTCCTCTCCACGCATCACAGGCAGAATAAATCTCTGCTTGACAGAGAGAGAGAAACAGTGTCAAGGCATGGAGGGAAAAAGAAGATGGAGGCGAGACAGAGAGAAAAACACACAGAGGCCCCGAGAAACCAATAGCTCGCTGAGGTGTCATTAACCACACAAGTCAGCTGTACTTCTTCAGTCGAGACATCGCTTCCCAGAGCCAAGGAGATGGTAGGCCTCAAGATGGGGATTGGGAAGAGGGCGGAGGAGAATTGAGGAACAGAGCAAAATATGGAGAAAGAGCTGATGAGTCTTCATTGCAATGAGTCTTTAGTCCTGTGGGACATGAAGGGGAGTTTGTTCCCAGAGCTTCAGCCATCCCTCTGTTCTTCCTCTCCTGTCGCAGCGCTCAAAATCTTCCCCTGTAACTTGTAGGCAGGGGACAGGCATGAGGCAATCAATACCTGCCGGAAAGAAAAATCTAGCAAGCACTATTCACATGGGCTTCTCCCACAGCCCCTCACAGAGATCTTTTATTCCTTTTTACTGTACCTGAAAGAGATGGAGCTCCTATGGGTTTCTGATGGAACAGGAGAGGAAAACGACTCTTTTAAGCATTTCATCTCAGATGAGCCACAACCTGAGAGTGTGAGCTTAAAAAAAATGGTCTGTCGTGGACTGCTGAGACCAGAATGGAAGAGGAGGCTTGTGATGGCTATAAGCATTCATAACGCAATGCTTTCAGTGCTTCTTTGATGAAAGCGGATTCTCCTGAAAAACAAAGTTTGATACGATTATCTTCAACAAGCACTGTGATGATCACTGTGAAGCGAGCTATCGCTAAAAAGTTTTTGAAAAGCAAAGGGAATACTTTTTATTTACCAAAAAGGTATTGAACTTGTTCAACTGATCAAAAGTGATAGCAGACAGTACAAACTATATTTTAAATATAGGCTTTTTTTTTTTTTACTTTTTATTGATCAACAAATCATGACAAAAATATCACTATTCCACAAACATATTAAACAACGCAACTGTGACATGTTTCCTGAGCAACAAAGCTATTAACTATATTAACTCTGAAACGGCATTCAAACCTTAAAAATAAAACGATCGCTTAAAAAAAAGGCGATTCAATCTATTTTTTATACTTTCTCAAGTCAAGAAACATTTTGCCACATCACACTATATTTACAATAAACTTGTATGTTTTATGCAGTATTTATTTTTAAACACTTTTATTTAAAAAAAAAATTATCTATTCCTGTAAAATATCTAATAATCATAAAACAAATTTGACTGAGAATATATATAGTTAGGGAATAAATATGTATTTTTAAAATCATACATATACTTATCATTAATCATGTAGCACAACTAATACAATACTGAATAAGCATAAGATTTATTGCTGTGTGTAACTGGAGTGGCAATTTACACAATTTTGCATCATGACCAGCTGCTGCACTGAGCATATATAGGGATCTTATTTACTTTTTATAATAATGATAAATTCTGTAAGTGATGCATTAAATCGATGAGTTGCAGTGCATTTGTATCTCTTGGCAGATGTTTATTATGAATGCGTGTCTGAGGTTATTATTTTGAGAGTTATTTATCTAACATAGCGAATGTTTTTTAGTCCAGGGCAAGTCGGATGGGTGAGCTGGACCATTAAAGCAGTTCTCTGAGCAGACGGAGAGAGACACACAGATGCCAAGCCCAGGTTATCACACTGATGGAGTGAGCCAGCTGCTGGCCTGAGGTCAGTGACTCCTCTGAGAGCTGTGTGAGTGTCATTGAAAAATGTATTTTCTTTGTTTATGTGGCACTGACCATTTTACGCATGGGCTATATCCCAGTTAGTCTTAAACGCCTTTTCAAGTGGAGCAAATGAACAAAAATACGCAAATATTTTCATGCTTGTTTGACACATGGTGTGAAAAGGACAAAATTGGCTTCCCCAAGGAAAGATGAATCCGCCCCCTGTCCTAAGTCGCTGTCTCTCAGTCTTCTCCTGTCTGCTTCTTAACAACTGGGTGGGCTTGATGTCTTATCTCTGATATTTCTCCACTCTGGGCTCATTTCTGACAGTTGGGGATGGATACACAGCAAGAATGTTGCTGTAATTGCATCTGGTTGCGTCATGAAAAAGTAATAATGCACTGTCAAGGACGTCAAGGTGTCAGCGTTCAGCGGAACTGATAAGTTGTCGGCGGACGTGAAAGTAAAGCCCCTTTCCAGAGCCAAGCCACCGGTGGGCTGCGATAAGTTACGAGGAGGGAATTTAGCCTGAAGGACATTTGCCAATTACCCATCTCTTTGTTTAATTGGAGGAGAGGTGGCACCGATGCAGAAATGCTTGTTTAAAAAAAAAAAAAAGCATTGTGAATCACAATGCCAGAATTCCTGCAGGCTGCTATGAAACTGTATGGCTTCCTTCAGTGGGGCTACATTTATTCAGAGGCAAAGTAGTGAAATTATGCATAAAAAATCACAAATCAATAGAAACGAGTTTGGCACTAGTGTACCAGTCACAAAACCACTTATCAAGGTGAAGAGATTTCTGATTGCAGTACTGATTTGTGTATAGACCCCTGTCAGGATAAAGCCATGTTAAACATTGACAGGAATGAAAACGAGACTGATAGAAGTGCGGTGCATCCAATGGATTGCACTGTTGTTTAACAACATGCCCACTGTTCAGCTGATGAAACATCTTTCCGAAAACTTTCAATAGACAAAACCTCCATGAAAGAATTTTGAAAGTTGGTGTGTGATCTAGAATAGTACATACACAGTGCATGCAATTGTAAAGTCTGCAAGTCTATCCCTCATCTGTCCAAAATTCAATAAAGCATCACATTTTTGTGGTCAACATTGTGTATGTGTCAATACACCGCAAGAATTAGTAATACATGGTGTTCATTATAAACAAGGTCAAATGGCAACACTGAGTGTATTCAGTTTATGAAAAGTTTCAGCTGAACTTGAACTGAATAAAATTATTTTGAATTATTAAATGGATGAGGAGATTCATGTGCTTTCTTCAATTCTCAGAAACGCACAATCTCAAAATATTAATTTAATACAGCACATAACTTAAAACACTTATTAAATTAACTTGTTTACTGAAACACCTTAAGATTTAGAATATACTGCAAAAGGCACATGGACCACTATCGTAATACTTTCACAGTGCTTTTGCTTCATTTTGGGCTTGATAGCTTCGGTCTTATTCACTTTCATAATATTTAAAAAATAAGTAGGCAGTAGCTTCTTCACAAACTCATGTTTTGTGCTCTCCGTCAGTTTGGAACAGACAGAATTTACATTTTTGGCTGACTATCCCTTTAATATGCGGCTAGCCTAGTTCCTGTGACTCTTCATTTGATGAATATATTCTACAGCACAGAGCTGGATTTAGACTAGAGTTAAGCAATTTTGCGTATGTTAGGATTCTGCCTGCACTGCTAAAAGACCAGCTTAGCCTACCACTATGAATTTCCAAGCAGGTTTATAATTGTGTATCGGATTGCCCAGCATGTACACTGCCATTCAAAGGTCTGGGGTCAGTGCTATTTTTCTTTTTTTTTAATCAGCAAGGATGCATTCAATTGACCAAAAGTGACAGGAAATACTTTTTTAATTTAAAAAAGATCTCTAAAAAAAGGCTGTTCTTCTGACCTTTCTATTTATCACATTGTATATTTAAAAATATGTATAATGTCTGTTTTCAGCACTGATAAGAAAAGTTTCTTAATCACTAAATCAGCATATTTAGATAGATTTCTGAAGAACCTTGTGCCTAAATAAATAGCTGCTGAAATTCAGCTTTGTTTTCAGAAATATTAAAATAGACCACAATTATTTAGAAAAATATATGACTTACATATTGTTGATTTAATTAGATATAAACCTTAGCTTACCCAGCACACCAGCATCCACAACATATGGTTTTTTTTTTATCACTCACAAAATGATTAAGCTGAATTGCATTCCTCCTCAGTTCACCTGCTCTCAAACTTCAGATTAAGTCTCAAACAGATCCAATGCGCGTTCCAATCCAAAGTTAAACAGATTCTGCAAAAGAAGAAAAGGGCAGAAAGGCTGCAGTCTTTAAAAAAAGAGATTATTTGGGCCAAAAGCCCATAGATTGATCCTATTGTGTTTTAATAAAGTGTCTATGGACTCACTTAGACATGCAAAGAGAGAGAGAGAGCCACCAGGATTGACTCCTCATAAGGAATCAAGGTTTGGCGAATGAAAGACAGGGGGCAAAGTTCCCTTTAGTTCCCAGAGTTGTAAAAGAAAGCGTTAATCAATTCTCACATCATTATCATGTCGACTGCTCATCTCTCTTCTCTCTTAACCCATCACACTCAATCTTCTCGCCACCTTCTTCCCTTTGTTCCACTTGTGTACTTTTGGGATTGTTCGGGCGTTTGAGATTAGCTGACCTTATGGTCACTAGGGTGGTTTCAGAGGCGCACACACTGGCAAACAAAAGCGTACACTTTTTTTCTCACTTTCTCTCTCCCTTTGCATGCTCCCAAGCAAACATGACCCTGATGGTTTTCGCTTTAGGGCTTTCTGCCGCCCCTGTGTGGCAGAGTTCATCCCGGGACTTTCTCAATAAACTCACAAAGGCCTCAGTGTCCCACAAAACACTTTGCCACTCCCACAGGCGGCCGGGGAAAGGCCCGTGTGCACATCCACGGCCCCCATAAGGCTCTGTGTAATTAAGTGCATATGCTCGTTAGCAACCCGTCCTTCTCTGTATTCGCTCAACTTTGCATATACCTCTCTCTATATATCCCCCATCCCTCCTCCTTTCCCCGTGGTTTGTCAGATGAAGTGATTGCATCTCTCTCCCACCCCCTCAGTGGTATTTAGCTATTCTCATTTGCATGTACATGCCCTTGCTGTGCGGCCGGCGAGCCGCTGAGATTGATCAACAACACAGCGGCATGTTTTATTACATGTCAGTCGGAGGCAGGAACCAGACGCAATGGGCACATACATGCACACACACACACACACATACACTCATGCATGTGCATAATAGGTACAAGTACAGTGTACACAGTCCATCATCTTGAACATGTATACACACAGACACAAGTGGATGTGTAAATCTGATGTGTGCATCCGTTGGAAGGGATATTGTTGAAAACATGTAATTCAGTAATCATTTACTCCCCTTCATGCTGTACCAAATCTGTAGAATGTTTTGTGGAACACGATGTTTGGACCCCGTTGACTTCCATTGAACAGACAAACCGTTTGATCAAATATCTATGTTCCACAGTGAACTGTCACTTTAAAATTATTCGATTTTAAACCTTTTGTTTATTTCGGCCACGTACACACAGAATATTTTGATCAAAAATGCAGTCAAGGTCACAAACACCTGTCTTTTACATTTGCACTGTCAGGACGTGAACGTACGCATCATTCCACATCCACTCTAAGGATCGGCATCCAATTCAGTGTAGCTGACTCAATAATTTGCAATCTGCCCGGATAAACCGTCGAATAAACCCACAAATGGTGCCCTGAGATTCTTATCAAGTTTCTTTTCCTTAAGAAACTGTTTTTTAAGACTTTGGCAGAGCCGACTCTGCCGTTTCCTCGGCTTGCATGCCTGATAGATATTAATATGCGCAAATGGTGGATGCAGTACAAAACGCTGGTAATGAAGTGAAGAGCTTTGGGCTCTTGTGGAGCTTAAGAGCAGGCGTGGGGGAGCCAGCACATGGTTAGCCATATGCCTCTGAGCAGTTAGCAGCCTCCTCTGGGAGGCCTTGGGGAGCGCTTGCTTGCTTTCCTTTCCTCTTATATTTTTAGAGTCACGCTTTTGCTCTGATTCAGTCCCCTTAAATGTATGAGCTGCCCTTCAACCTGATTTTACACCATGGTTCGGTGCTGGAAAGCGGGTCTATGAGTGGTTAAAATAGCCTCCAACAGTGAGGGGTAAGCAGCTCTGTTAGCTTTCTAGACTAGATGTGGGATGAAAGGGAGCAAGGGGTCATGATCAGAAGATGTTTTTTTGTTCTGCCTACAGCAGGTGCTCTGTAGAGCTCTGTGTGGTCTACAGCACTGGTTTTGTGTCGGGACAAGTTTTTACATTTGTAAAGACCCAACACAACATCACATTATTATTGGACAAAATAAATATGATATTTTCTTTTAGCTTGCATTGTTTTGTTAATGGTGAGCAGGTTACACAATCTGTCGTGCTCAGCCAAAATATATATTTGTGCACAAATAATGCAATATATTCACACACACACATTTAAAAACAGATATGTGTGTGCTGTGTGTATTTATAAATATATGTGTATGTGCAATACACACACACACACACACATATATATATATATATATGGACACTGAAAATGTTCTCATAAAACACCTACATATTGTAATACCTATGTTATACCCATGTCATTACACAAATTTGTGTTCTCATATACCACACACATACACATATTTGTATGTATATATCTACAGAAATGTGTGTGTGTTTGTATTCACCATTTGTTTGTAATATTAAACTTAAATGTTATACTGTGTAATCTTAATTACGAAAAAAATTATAATACAATGGAAATGTAACTGCTATAAGCTGTGAATTTTGACCT
The DNA here is from genome assembly GCA_032357475.1 of Enteromius thamalakanensis. Classification (NCBI taxonomy): domain Eukaryota; kingdom Metazoa; phylum Chordata; class Actinopteri; order Cypriniformes; family Cyprinidae; genus Enteromius; species Enteromius thamalakanensis. Next base: position 3,588,904 of record JAUCMT010000051.1, read on the forward strand.
CCCAATCCCCCCCATTCTAAAAAAAAAAAAAAAAAAAGGAAAAATAAAATATTAATATTAAAACATAAATTAGCCATTAGTCTTTTCCAGTGCATTTTAACTGATGATGACAAAACAAATAATTAATTAATTAATGTGAATAGAATTAACTGACCCAACTGATCAAGATCCACAAACTGGCCCAAAACTCTCTCAGACTGGTTCCGGGTCACTGGGTTATCCTTGCTGTCTAGCTTTGACAGAACCAGACCTGTGACACATTTTTGGGTCACAACCCACTAGTTGAGAACCACAGCTTTATAAAGTACAGTACATGATTGACAGTGAAACAGACTGACTGAAGACTCTGCTTGTCACGTAGACATCTGGATGGAGAGATCTGTTGTTCTTTAGAGAGAGAAAGCAAGGAAGGAGGGAGGAAGCGAGAGGGATTGTTCTCTTTTAGATCTCATTGTAGCCCACCAGCCTGGCTGAATCTCTGCAGTCCCCGAGGAGAAAGTGCGAGTAATCCGGGCTCTGCCTTCTCCTAACACAAACGCCAGGATCAGCGCTCCTCGCACAAGTAATTAGAAGATAATGGGCAGTAATGCGGCCCGATCTGTCCCCATTATCTCCTGGCACTGCCAGCACAGCGCCATCTGCTGCCTGATCTGGACACAGCAGCTCTTGAAAATAGAGCCTGGCATTAACTTAATCCAACCACACCTTTCGTTTATTCATAAACCCTTTGAGGTCTGTGTGTGTGTGCGTGAGTAGACAAAACATAATTAAAGAAGATGGTCCTGCTGGCTGCGACTTTGTGTGTGTGTGTCTACCAGAGAACTATAATTAAAGGATATCCCTATCATACGCATTTTATGTGTGTGTGCAACTATGTTTTGCGTCATTTCATTTAGTGACTAAAGGGAGCCAAGTAAGATTTAGGTTTATTTTGATTGCTTTAACATAGTTGCCAGTATATGAGTGACAATAATGTATTCCATGTCCCGATTAACAGTCTGGTCAGTGCCAAGCTTAATAATTCCCTGCATTTAATAAATCACTGTGTCGATTAATGTCAGACTGCCTTTGTTTTGGAAACAGCAAAAAAACATATTTAGACAAAAAAAGAAATCTCTTAAAAATTACCTCATGATTAGGCTAACTTTCTTCCTTTTATCATTTATTCAAAATATGTTCACTTCAACACTGTACAAATATGTACTTTAAAGTACAAATAAATGTGGAAATGTTAAATTGCTGTCCATCTATGAATCTAATGCTAATTCCAATTTATTTAAGTAATTAACTCTCTTAAGAGTCAATTTATTGAATATTGTTTTGCTTTAAGAAAAGTAATGGTTACAGGGTTAATAGAGCTTTAGTTTAATTTGATAAAATTATACACAATTATAATAGGGTTTATATTTCAATATCATCCCGTACTGAAAGATTTAACAAAAAAAAGATAAAATGTAAAATGTTAATGTAAAAAAAACAACATAATCTTTATTTGTCCCTGAGGAGTTCAGTTTTTGACGATGCCAAGTTTTTATTTTTATTATTATTATTAAATACAGATAGTTAATTATTTTAAATAGGGAAATATAGTGATGCACATTTGGGAAAACAACTTTCAGTAATCTCTAAAAGAAAATATATATTTAAGAAAAAAGCATATATAAATAACGAAAGGAGACATTGGAAACAGGGTTAAGGATAGTTAAAAAAAGGCTTCATGTCAAAAAGTGAAAAAATAGAAACCAAATTGTGCTACTAGTTAAAAAATCTATATGACACATACTAAAAGTTAGCATCACCAATTAATTTCTAAAGTGATTTTAACACATGTGTACAACGGACACACACAGCACCCGTTTAGTAGAATGACCCAGCATTTGGGATTGTATATCCGAGTTTAATCTGAGATAAATATATCGGCGTGTGGTTCTCCAGTGGCTGTTCTGGGCACTGATGTTTAGCCCACACCTGAGGCACCGTTCTCCCCTTACTGCCAGGTCAGGTGTCCGTTTCTGCACCCAGAGCTGCTGAATGCCAACACGAGTGTCTACGCACTGGCAGAGCTTTTAAAACCGGATACACGGATCCTTATCCTTTAACCGTTCCTTCCTAGACATGTTTATTCATTTATCATGTTTGGTCTTTCAGCGTTTTCTAGGTATTCCAGGGCTAATGACATTGTTCATTTGTTTATAGCTCAAGCGCATGAATGAAATACCACAGGCAGACTAAACTTCAACTTCACGGTGACCCCTCCCGTTACTGATCTATAATAAAACAGATGATATGCAAATATAAACATAAACACCACAAATCAACACAAACTCGCACTGTTTTCCGCCGCATCTCCCTCCCACCCTCAGTCTCTCCGTTCCACTAATTTGCTCTTGCAGCAAACCTGTCTCTTTATTGAGATGCTAACTCCCTTTATGAGCACCTAATCCTGTAGCACGGGGGATAATTTATAGGGCATTTACATGAGGAAGGCCAGCTAATTGGGAGCATGTGTCTGAGTAAGCCCGTACGACGCCCCTGCACTACAAATGAGCTTCTGCCTGCTCTGACATCATCTCCCTGCATCTTAATATCATTTACCTTCTTAAACTTCCCTCCGTGCTATCATATATTTCACCAGCCGCTGTAAACTGCATTGTTAGCGCTTTCCATGCCATCGCGAGGTTGAAACCCAAGCGTATCTCCTGGAGTCGGTTAGTTTGGTGCTGATGTAGCGGACAGGTTGCCAGCTGACCTAGTTGCGGATTTTATTTATGCCGCCATGCTTATTTTCTCTCTGACCCCAAAAGGTGGTCCGAAACGATTCACCGCCGGACAAAAGAAGAATAAGGGGGGCAAGCGTTGCGTTCGGGATTGAATAATCTTCAGGTAGCAGCCGAAGTCATGATTAGTTGTGATATACGGCCACTTTAACCGGACGGCGCGAGGCTACGACGCACCCTCCCATTTGATTGAACACGTCCCTGCTCCTCACGCAGCTGTCACCTTTGGCTAAGTGCCACAAGCGAGACTGGAAAAGTCTATCTTAAGGATGCGCCGCTACACCTCTCAAGGGTTGACCTATGACCTCTGCGGCCGACGGGGGAAGTGTCCAGGTCGCCCTCCGCCTGCTAAGTGGCCCTTTATGTGCCGGCGATTTCACCTGACCTGTGACTCTCCTCCTCAGTCTCAACAGTGTCCTGCTCCGCTCTGAGAATGGGCCCGCAGCCTTCTTCCTCATTTACATCAGCTCGTTTTTTATAGCTTCACGGTTATATATTGGGCTTTGTCTGGCTGTGCGTGTACCTGCACTGGTCCCAGCTGCTGCTCATTAATAACCTGGCCTGCTGCAGACGCGGAGAGAGAAATGGACGAGCTACTTACCATCCCGATAAAACACTCAGACACTGTAAGCACAACGGAGCGGATACTACATAACACAAAGAGAAAGGAAGGTGGTTATTGTGATGTATGTATTAAATAGAAGGTCCTTCTCAGTGTTTTGACCTGTCCTGTGGACAGCGTAGGTGAAACCGAGTGTCCTAATGAGATGGCTTCTATTATAGGACGGGGAGAACGGCAGAGGGCCTGAAATCTGTTACCCCGGCCTCTGCTTAGAGAGCCAGAGGGGAATTAAAGCATGGAAAAAGGATTTCTTTAGCACGCCTCATCAAAAGGGAATTAGCACGCTCCAGGAGGGGTGGCAGGAGAAGGCGACACAATGAAGGGATAAAGGGAGAAACAGCAGGATGAGCTGGTGTTCCACCTCTCAAGATTAGGCCAGCTTAAAGATTGAAAACACTGAGCATGAACACCTCTGACGATGTAGTTTTTGTAAACTTTGCACAGTTTCGGCTAGATTAGACTAGAGTATGGGCTAAATCTTTTTAAAGTGGCAAAGGCAGGGCTATAAGTTGACTGTTTGCCACACTGGCTGATGGCAGCTTAATTGAGTTAGTTTATTTGTCATAAATATTTAATTAAACTTTATTTTGCAATATTTTAAAGTAAACGCTTTGTACAAATGACAATGAATTATTTGCTATTTTTCCCCTCTCTAATATTTGTAACAGTCAGCTCAGATCGTCACAGCAGAAATCACTTTCACTGTCCCACAGAAAACATAAAGAGACTTGTTATGATTTTTAATCTGGGTGACTCATTAAACTACTACAACAAAAGTAAAAAAGCAAAAAAAAAAAATATATATATATATATATATTTATATTGTGAAGATCACTTCTGACCCATTTGGTACCTTGCGCTATCAATTTTAGATCAAGTGCTCAATCAAATAAGTCATTTTTCCACTAAGTTACATCACATTTCATGATGTAATATAACTTTTATTCATGTTTACACCAGTGAACGAATATTTCGCTTTAAAACAGAATGAAATGTACTACATCATAAATAAAAAAAAAAGCTAGAGCTAATTATTTTTTCACTCATCAACTCGACTTAACATCAGTGACAATGTCTAAAATGTATGAAGCCGTCAAGCTAAGTGATCCCTTTGGCAGCAGGAGCCTAATTTCAGGGCTTAATTTCTCTCACAAATAAAGTTTTCTCTTTAAGTGTTGAGAGAGTTGAACCCTTCGGTGTAACGGGAGTGGGAATCGAAAACCAGAAGTTTAAAGCTGCTCCTGAGATCCGCCTCAGGCATCTCAATTCGACCTGAGGTGTTACATCACCAACAAAACCTTCGATTTCTCTCCCCACACACCTCTCCCTCTTTATTTTCCCCTCTTTTTGTAACTCAACGTGGCGCCTCTGTCTGATTTGATGAAGTGAGCTTTGAGGCATCCGGCGCAAGACGTGCAACAAGCAGCAAACAGCGTGTAAACTAATGTCAACAGAAGCCCTCGTCGCCACTCCTCACCTTCACACTGATGAAACACTCTGAAACTGCACCTAGACTAAACAGACAAGCTCTGCTATGTTTTGCAGTTCATCTTCTTCTTCGTGAGGTTACGGTCATGGTTTTGGTGGTGTTTTCGGGACTAAAGAGGAGTTATATTGAGACATTATTGCATTGGAAGCGGCTGACTTGAGTTGTTTTTTATTTGTTGTGTGTAGTGACACATCACAAAGGTCTTTGGTGAGTCAAAGAAATCCACTCAAGAGTCAGCTCAGTGTGCTATATTTTCGCTTGCTCATTCAGAGCTCCAGACTACAAGAAGTGACTTAGGGAGCCATTGGCAATGAAACTTTTAGGAGCCTTTAGTTTAAAGAATCGCTCTATAAAGATGGTTGTTCAGAATTGGAGTGATTGCCAATACAACCACAACATGCTGTGTGAGCATGGAAGAAATACTGCTGCTGCAAATATACATGAAATAACCTCCAGTAGCATCCATGAATCACCCCATAGCAGATCTATACAGGTGGAGCTGGGGGAGGTGGAGGGTTTTCCAGCGAGCGCTAGTCAAGTATTTAAATGTTGAGCAGCAATCTTATTGGCTGCTGATACAAAAAGATCCAATCAGCTGTCATGAAAGTGAGTTTCTTGACAGAAGACAGGTTTAAGTTAATTTAATTCTACAAAAAAGCACTGGTGAATAAGTTCCTTGTTTATTTCAAATCAAACATCACCCACCCAATTAAAACAAACCAATTTAATAAAAGCTTTTTCACACTTCACAAGCAACTTTGAAGCAGTTTAGTGTACCTTTTAATTTAAAACAACTAGTTTAGAAGAACAATTTGTGAATGATAATGATAATGTTAGTTATTGCATTTTTGGGAACTCTGGTATGAACTTTAAAGATGCGAATAATTAGGTAATTAGTTAAATAAAAAGCCACCAAGATATCTGATGAGAATGTGTTTGACACACACAAGGTTTTGCGGACTAATTACATCTTTAGAGCGTGTGCCAATGTTCCCGTGAACGATGAACACAGCGCAACGCCCGTTTTAAGAACAAATGACTCTTTAATGGCTAGATTTTAAATTATCCTCGCAAATGTTTATTTTTTTGTCGCATTTGCATTTGCGACCATTTATTCACAGTCTGGAGCCCTGTTATCTGAACCGAAGCTTCTGCTCAGGCTAAAATGAGGCTAAAATCCTGCTATTGATATAAATGTGTTTTTAATTGTTTGTACTTGCAGAATCTAACATGCTTGCTGCATTAGTTATTCCCACTGGATATATTTGCAGGGGTTTTTTCCCTCCACCCCCTTTTTCTGTACTCCAGTAGAGCAGTATATCTTTCTCTCGTCCCCTGCTTTGCCCGGACCAGAACATGCAGTATTGTGTCTTAATCAGTGTTCGGCTAATTCCGACCTAGCAAAGTCGCATTCCTCAACTTGTCCGGCTGCGTGTCCCCACACACCCTCTCCCAATCCATGTCCCCCAGCTACACACCAACTGTGAGCGTCTTGTTGCTGTACTTAATACCCAGGGGCCTCCACCCCTGCCAGGGTTCCACACTGTGAAACAACAAACCCCATCAGTAACCAGCAAACTCTACTGTACAGTCGCCCCACCCCGCTCGTGTAGATTCATCTCGTCTCCTCGCGCCCAGCCCTGATCATCAGCGGTCTGCATTACGGTGATTTATCGCTTCCCATGCTGCGGAACGGCAATAGATCACGCAAGCGGCGGGGGGCCTGGGGAGGTAGAGCGGGAACATGGGACGCGGGGGCCTGCAGAAAAACCCACCTATGATGAAGTGCTCTGTAACAAACAGCAGCACTCGGTAGTCACTCTATCAGAGCAGCCATTCCACGCACCCTTAATGCAGCTTCATTACGCACGCCTCCGTTTTGCATGCCACTATGTTTTGTTGACCCGTGGTTTCTCGCACACTGTAAAATTTTAATATGCATGCAAAATAAAGTATTGCAAGAAGATGTCTCTAGTTTATTTTTTCCATTTATTCAGAGCATATGGTTTCTTTTTAATGCACAATACTATGTTAACAAACGGTGAGAAAACTAGTGTTGTCTATTTAGGCTTTCTGTACTGCATTCATTGACTCGGATACGGAAACTCTCTCTTTGGCCTTTGGCATATGATGCAGAAAGCATGATGCAATTAAACCACATAAAAGTACATGCTAACATTTTTTTTTGCACACTAGTCATACAGGGTACAAGGCTACGGAAGCTTGTTTCTGTCAGTGCATTCTTGTTCTGCAGAAAATCATTATTTGAACGTGTCTCCTGTGTGAGCTTCATACTTCAGTATATTATTGGCAACAGACAATGCCCTTTTTTGCTCTAAATTTTTAACTGCATTTCTTTTTAACTGGTTTTTAACTGGTTTCTGCGACCACACCAAATAAAAAAAGGTACTTTATAGATCACATTGTGAGATATAAAGTCCAATAAAATTACAAGAAAAACATTTTGAGTTCCCAGAAATATTCACAATTATGGGAAATAAAGTCAAGAACGCAATATGTTTCAAAACTCACTCTCCAGAGACAAAAATGGGCTGATCCTCGTTACTCTGTAAGTCTGGCATTTGAATAACAAACTAAAAAATGGCATTTACTACTTCTCCAGTAAGTGGACTTTGTTAAAGGACCTGCAAACACACACACACACATATATATATATATATATATATATATATAATGTAAAGTTCAATAAAAAAAAAATTTCTGAATGTTTCTAAAATACAGTTGTACTTAAAGAATAAACATTTAACAAAACAATCATTTAGTTAAAAAAAGGTTAAGCTTTGCTCCAAGTGTCTGAATGCTGTAGGAGAACCAGTTTAAATTTTTGGTTAAGAACAATATCAAATTTAAATACAAGATCAGTTTGTAAAGCCAGCATTTAAGAAAAGATAAACCTGTATAGCTGCTGGTAGACAGAAACCTCAATGGCGCTCTCAGTGGACACCTGTTCTCTTATACTGAGACGGAGGAGTGTTCAGCCTTTTGACAAGCCGTAAACTCTGATTACAGATGGGATTATGTTATTTAAAATGCAATATGCGAATCCCATCACCGTATGGCCTGGCGAGCAAATCGTCCACCTTGCGTATGGACTGTAAATCGAGAATAATGAGAGGGACCCCCACATCTGTGTCTCACAGGGACGGGATAAAAAAAAGATCACGAGAGGCGAAAGATGGTAGAGACCTGTACGTATGACATCGCCATTGTTAGTATGTGCAGATGAGGCGGCTCAGCTAAATTGCTAACAATGAGTGGAGCAGAAATCCCCCTCTTACAGGGGGCCAAAGGCACACAACACTATTATCATAGTCATTTAAATAAAGTAATCTCATTTTCTGCATCAGCTAGAGGGGGCGACCGAATTCACCGATGTGAATGTGTGCGGTGGCAGATGAAGTGGTAACGGCGTTGGGAAGGGAGGGTGGAGGTTTGGGGTTGAGGGTTATGTGGGATTAGTACTCTCGAACCATTCTGTAGACATTTCCATCTTGTGATACTGTTAAGGGGTGTTTCAATGTACGTGTGTGTGTGTGTGTGTGTGTGTGTGTGTGTGTGTGTGAGCGAGTGGCGCTGGGGTGTGAAGGCGTAATATCAGATCTGACAACAAAAGGATAGTGGAGGTGAAAAAAAAAACCTAGACGCAAGCTGTTTCTATTCTTCTCGTCTTCCGGTCCAGTGGAAAAGTTGATGAAGTTTAAATGAAGCAGAATTAGGAGATCAAGCGGGCAGGCGCGTGCTGATACTATCTGTAAGCCCTCTCCCACAGGATTCCACGGAGCCAGGAATTGAGCGCAGGCCAGCTGACTTGGATGAAATGGAGAGAAAGAGCGGGGAAAGATGGCAACAGAGAGAGTGCAGGTGATGGAAGGATGAAGCATTCTCTAAATGTGATAATCTCCAATCACCTCTAACATCAATTCTGTCAAGGCCTCGGTTAATGAGCTCAAGGCTGCTCGAGCGTCGTGCAACCCTCCCTCGTCTCTCTGATTCCCCCACCCTTGCTATCATCACTGTTATTCTTTTCATTTAATCCTCCTCTCTTCAGCTGATTTGAGCAGGAGGGATGGGAGAAGCCTATTACGCAGGCCTTACTGCTCTCGTCTATCTAAATGCTAACGACGCAAGCACCTTACGAAATGCATTCGGAAGAACCGGGGGCTAAGCTGATGATGACTCGAGCGCTCTTCCGTCGCGTTTTAGCAAATTATTTGCGAGGACAGCGCGTTTTCTGACACTTCCTCTCGGAGGTCACTGGTCCTCATCAACACGCTTGTTTCCACTCGAGATGCTCCGGCCTTTCTGCGACGGCCGAATCGAGCGGTTTCGTTTTTCAACTAGTTCTCACCCTCTCATATTCGGCTCTCTTTTAATATCCACTGCTTTGATATTGATGGAAAAATCAGGAGTGTCTTTTACGCCTCTCGTCGTTTCTGCATGGACTTAGACGGGTTGAACTGATTGGCTGTGGCTGGTGTAGTGGATTGGAAAGCTTGGGGTAAAAGCTCCGGGTCACCTTCCAACCAAAGCAGGTTTTTTTTTCATTCAGGAGCCACTGCGTAGGGATATATGGCATTATTAAGGTTTTTAAAAACACTTCTTGACTCAACTTTTTATTGAATCATACACTTTGAAGGATTACGAGTGAGCAGATGACATGAGAACTGTATATGAAAGAATAAAAAGTACACAAACAGCCTTTAGTGTTACTTCTATACCTAAAACGGCAAAAAATCAAGGCCTCTGTCTGATCCTAAAAATGTAATTTTTTCAAGCCTGAGGGCAATAAATGCATGCTGAAAATGATGACTCCTCCCTCATAGCCTCCTGGGGTAGTAAAGTGTCCATTGGGTGCACACTTTAGAGTGTCTTATCTGTCTAGTGAAGTAGGCATATTCAAGGCACATATAAATTATATATTAAATCCATGGATTACAATTTTTTATTAATTTTTTTAAATCGTGGAATTGTACTTTTTTGTAAGTGTAAATTCTATAGTCATAACTGGTGAATGCTGTATTATTAAACTCTAAAGCGATGGTATTCTGGAAGCAAATGCACCAAATAAAGCTGTCAGGAAAATGATTTTGAATATTTATAATAATGACAATAAGTAACTATCATTACATAAAACATTAGTCTTGTTTTATTTATAAAGTCAATGCAGACACAACAGCATAAAAATATCTATTTGACTACATTTTTTGCTTTCATTTAAGCCCAAAGTTGAATGAGAAAGGGAAGCTGTCAGGTACTCTCTCTATCCTCTCATAGCATACTGATTATGACTGTTATTTTGTCCATTTTTCCAGCCCACCACAACAAAGGCCCGTAGAGGAAAATGCATGTCCTTTGGCATCCTTTATTGCTTTATTGCAAGTTCGGCTGTTCCCAGTGCACAATTCCTCCTCTCCACTGATTCTCCTGTATCAAGGCTGCGTTTGATTTCACACAGGCCAATGAAACAGCAGTCGGTAAGATAGCGACTGAACTATCAATCTTTGTAATGCAATCGGTGGATGGTGCACCGTGTGTAAATGTTTGCACAGGCATTCATCCAGACCTGGCGTCAAACCCATTTCACTGAAAAGAGGATCCGTCCAGGGCAACCAGGTCCCTCTCTCTCTTTCTCTATCCTTTTTCCCGTTCTCTCTCTTTTTCAGCAGCAGCATGATATTGAGCCTGATGAGCGCATTGTCTTTTACAGCTCTGTGCATTTTTCATATAGGCTTTGCTTTTATGTTCCATCTACGCCAGCTCAAGGGAGAACAGCTGTGTGGGCCCTAGATCTTCTGCAACTGACAGAGAACTCATTTCACTGGAAGAGACGGGTCAGGATGTAGAGTGTTGTTTTTTTTTTTTTTTCTACCTGCGGGATCTGATACAATCGGATCTCTCTGCCTTCGAAAAACCTCAACCAGCACCATGCACACAGCCAGATAACTGGAATAATAAACAGAAAAGCTGATCTGTGTCAACAGAGACTATGGATTTGTGCAATATTGTACAACGTGTTGGGCCCAGATTCAGACAGCACACATTTTGAGCAGGGCAATTTAGAAGATATCTAAAAAAAATGCATCTAAAGCATAAACCTATAATGCATGGAATAAGAAAAAATAAGCATATTTAAACTTCAATGATAAATGCTTTAAATTCCCCATTTAGCTATTTTTAAAATTCTAACAAAATACATTTAGAAATATCCTCTAAGGCTAAGTGTGTTCTTTTATGACAATTTCCTTTTACTTCAACTGCAATCAAACACACATTTTTTACATGTTTTAGAAAAGTCACATATTTTATAGTTCCACAGATCAGGATCTAGTGCCATCAATTTAAGACGCAAATGACCCAAAAGATCAATCAATTCCCATTTGTTTGAGGAGTAATAGCTCCCTCTTGTGTGTAAACCGTGCAATTGCAGTTTGAGTGGCGCAATAGTGATGCTCGTTCATTCACATTAGTTTAACCTGTCCATCCGTTTGTAAATATTCAGTGTTGCAGAACACATGAAGAGCGATGATGCAGCCAGGCTTTGATCAACATCATGGGCCTGAATAATTTTCCATGAAATTTTCATGAAAACGTACATAAGGAACAACATAGCATTTTGTACCACATAGGAACGATGTGAATTGTGTAGTACATCTATAGAAAGCGTGATTCGGTATGATGCTTCTGTTGTCTCCAGCGAACCGTGTTCAGAAGTCTGGAACAGCAGATGATTTTCTATGCACCAGAATTGATTTGCGCACTTTTATAGACCATAGAACCTTGGAGGGATTCTGTCAGCAATCATTAAGGTGGTACAAGACAAAAACAGAGAAGATCGCATGAGAGAATGGGCGATTTACTGAAGAAGAAAGAGAAAGAGAGAGCTCGAGTGAGAAACTGAGAGCAGTAATGCATCAGGCGTTTTTTGTAACTCATCCTCTGTGACTACACAGAGCTCAGGAAAAATCTTTAGCTCTGAAGGAAAAGGTCAAATCCGAGATAGCCGCTGGTAAGGGAAGAGCATTTTTTCACACATGAGAAGGCAGCGTAAGGCCCTAACAGGCTGCTAGCAGTCAGTGATGTGCACTTCTCCCAGCTTGGTGCTTTGTCAATGTGCTGTGACTAAGCCAGGGGGGTCCCATATCCTCTCTCCTTAGCCTAATTAAAAGAGGATTAGCCGCCATGGAGTCCTAGACCACTCCAGCGAGCAGCGCATCCGTTCCCCTTACTTTCTCAGGATAATCGCACCTCTAGGAACGACAGGAATGGTGAGAGGGGCTGTCTGGATTGACGCCCAGAAAACGAAGGGCGTGAGAGGAATGACTGTAAAGCTTCGGTCACTTTGACCATGAGAACAGGACTGCTCGTCCACACGCTGCTCAGTCTCCTCAAAGGCCTGCATGCATAGTTCAAAAGGGGGGAATTTACTCTTAACATAAAAAATGTGTTTGAACATAAGCAACATATGCATAATGCTCATATAGAAAAAAACAAAGGGACAGCGATACACTTTAAAACAGAATCAGATTCAAGATTTTGAATAGAATATACCGACCAAAAATTATTATGAAAAATGTACTTTGTACGTATGTTGTGGCACAGACATAAATAATCATTCTCAATCATTATTCATCATCAATCAATAGAAAGACTCTCATATAAGGTGTTTTGAATTTTCTGTTCATCGAGGAATTATGGAAAATGTGGGCTTTCCCAGTTTTCACAAATATATTAGGCAAGAAATTTGATCATAAGAATGTTTATGTTCTTCAAATTTAGCTTTGCCATCACAGGGACATTTTTAATATATTAAAATAGAAAACTTTACAATTAAAACTGTAATAGTAATCCACAGTATTACTATGATTCTAATCAAATAGGCTAAATGCTGTTACGGGTGCGTGCAATTTAACACATTTAATTTTAACAAGGACATAACACACATAACATCAAGACAATAACAGATGTGAAGTGAAGGTCAGAAAGCAATTTATAAAGGAAAGACAATCAATGATAATGAACTAGACACACCTGAACAGACTCACTAATTAAACAGAACTACAGATAAAACACAGAGCACATGGAGACTCACAACATGGAACATCTAAACGTGACAAATGCAGTCTTGGTGAGCATAATAGACTTAAAAAAAAATTTTGAGTCAAATTGCAAAACACAGTATGCAATTTGAAAATGAATTATCTTAACATGCAATTATGAAGTGAAGCATAATATCAATTGCCCCTAACATTTAAAAATAAAAAT
>JAUCMT010000051.1:3602796-3628900 GCA_032357475.1 Enteromius thamalakanensis
CAATGTTCAACACCACTCCATTGCACTAGAGGGCGACAATAATATTGTCTGAGCTTCAGTCCGTTAGCTATATGTTTCCCACTGGTAGAGTATCTTCCACCAGGGGGTGCAATAATGCTCAGAAAATCAACCGTTTCTTTGGGCCCTGATCCATGTTAAGATTTTTTGGGCGGTGTTGAAAACATTTGTACATGGAATCAATAACCAGCCATTTCCAGCGTGAACATGGTATACAAGCAGAAATCCCTCTATTTTACTTTTTATAAAATGAGTTTAAACTGCTCTTAACCCAGTAACGACTGTGCCTGCTCCATCCTGAACAGAGCTGAGAAAAGTAGCAGATGTGCAATAATAAAAGCTGCCTTTGTGGTGTTTTAGCTGCAACCCGGACAATTATTTTCACATGGATATTGTCACTGAAAACAGATCTGGGCCTAGTATTGACTGTTTTATTAATAAACAAGCCATTTTGGCTTTGACGCAAATTAAATTGTTTCGATTCTGTTTCGATTGTTTCTGATTGATGGACGTTTCTTTACAGGGTCAAGGGTGATGTCGTTTCCACCAGAAGCCTACACAATAAATTTAAGCCCTATTATTTAATTTGACTTATGGCTTCAGCAAAAGCATGTGCCGTAGATTAACGATTACTCGTCGATTAATTTCCAAATAAAAAATTGGGTATCCCCAACTAAGCAAGCCAGTGGCGACAGTGGCAAGGACCCAAAACCCCATCCATAAGAGAATGGAGGAAAAAAACCTTGGGAGAAACCAGGCTGACCGCCTAGCACTTTCCAGTTCAATTTCTAGCGCATGCCAGATTATTAACAGTATTATTATAACAGTAATTTTCTCCATCAATCTTAAGTAAGAGGTTAGAGAAATTAGCCTGTAATTCCCAGCTACTGGAGAATTTCCTTGGTTTGCGAATTTAAATTATAACAACTTGTTGTCAGGATAAGGGCAGTACTTCCACCTATTTTATTTATTAAAGATATTCAACATTTTTTAAAAGCATTACTTCATCCATGTTTAATCATAACATAGCAATTTCTCTTTTGTTCTTTTTGCAACAGTAGTTTTAGTTTCACAGTTTAAAGGTAGCATCTAATCTAACAGCTCAGCTTCTTCCTCCTAGTCACTGCCGTTTCCCCTTCCCTTGCTAGAACAATATCCTGATTCCTATAAACACCAACAATCTTTTAAGGACACATGCCTATTCTAACTGAGTTTCTCATAGAGTTAAATGATTGCCAATATTTCCTTTTTTGCTGCTTAATTATTTTTCTTGGCTGTGCCCATTTTCTTTGGTGACTTAATAAGACTGTTGGTAATTTATGAATGCCTTATTGATGAACTGCTTGCTCTTCATCCTACTTTTTCATTCTGACTTCCCCAGCTGAGTTTATAATACTTTAATCTATCACAACATATCATCATCTAAACTAAACTAACTCAAACATGATGTGTTGAATTCATCCAAGTCAGCGTCATCAAACCTCCACCTAGTTTGTTTTTGTTTTTTACATTTCCACTCTCATAGTACAGTTTATTGTAACATAATCACTCTCCAATATTGAGAGGTCTAAAACGTCCCATTGAGTTCCAGGAACCCAAAGTGAATTATGTGCAATAAAATCCACACACCATATCAAATCCACAGCTTTAGTTGTTACTATATTCAATTTCTCCTGATGCACGTGTAATAAAAGTTTATTTAAAAGTCTGTTTACAAGATTTGGTTAAAATCGTTTCCGTTTTGTCTACCCACTTCCGTTTAATGGTAAATCCCGCCCACTAACTCTCCACGCCAGCCCCTTACAGCGAGAGGGGGCTGAACCTCGCGCAGAATCCGATCTGTCCCGTGCAGATAAACGATCTCCTGCTGGAAGTCCTCAAAAGATCTGCTCCACATTAGCCCTGAATAATTCAAAGATATCTCCTACAATGGAAGACGGCAGGGAAACAGCTGCGATGAGAGAGCAAAAACGGAAGGATCGACAAATAGGTTGGCTACTAACGTTACTGAATTATTGTTGTTATTATTTAACATCACGTGTTTGCACCGTTGGATATACGCTGCATTCAGTTGCCATAATACGCAAACGCCATACTAATCGTCTCTATATAGTGTTTTTAATAAGATTGGAAATGCGTAAAAAAGGTAAATATCGGAAGCACGTCCATGCTCCGTTTCTTTTCTCCTGTAGGGACTGTTATTATTGATAGAGAGTGCAGCATGGGTGTGTCTTTATGCCCTCTGTTGCTAAACTGGGCAACAACAGGTGCTCACACCAATATTAATACAATCCAATAACTTGTGTTTTGTTATTTATTCCATTTATAATTTTTTGTTGTTTATTTTAGGCCCTGAATTGAGCTCGCAAAATAACAAAGGTATAAAATGAAACAAATGTGACGTAGTATATTGTGGTGCACTATGTAGTACTGTATCTTAGTAACCTATAGTATAGTGTGGTTTAGTAAAAGTAGTAAAAAAATGCATATGTCTAGAATTATTGTGATTGTTTGTGCTGAACAACATTTGGAGTTACTTTATGCTTAACTAAAGAATTGTGTTGGGTCTTTTTTTTAACCAAAATGTACCTTGATGTATTATGCATTAAACACAAACGTAACTTTTAAAGAGGTCTACATTAAATCCTGTGCACGATTTATTATCATGTGGTTGGTGGTCAAAGATCTGGTCTTTAATGTAAAGGTTGCGAGGTCAGAACCAGGCAGGGATGATTTAATCATTCTACAATTACTGTGATCATTGTCCTGCTCGATAATCATATCCATTATTCAATCTTACTTTGCTCTGACTGTCGCAGCAGTTAATGTAATTTGCTCTGGATGGATCTGCTCGAGGAAGTGTCTTCTCTTTTATTAGGTCTGATGGGATAGTATACTAATGGTTTTAGGACGTGCATACAGTAGCCTCTTACAGTTACATTTCTCTATAGATCGTTGGTGTCACACGATTGATGATACTCAAGGTATGTAAGGTTTGAAAGTAAAGCCGTTTCGTTTATTAGTTTCTGTTTTTAATTGTGAGGAAGAGTTCATTTGCTGTGTGTGGCTTATCAAAGTGGTTGAATGGCTATGAAATGTTGATGTGCTAATGAAGTTTTAGTGCTATAATGCATGCACTTCAGCTTGAAGCTAAAAGAGTGAGTTTTTGCATCTTTGAACTCATTTAACCCATCATTTTGTATGAGCTGTGTTACAGTAGTTTAATGTGTTTTTGTACCTTTTTTTATTGTGCAGTTATATAATAAAAGTTTATGCACGTTTGCTTATCTTACAGCCTTGGAGAATACAGACAGTGACATTGGCATGTGTGGTTGGATCCTGGTGCTTTTCTCCATCCTGCTCACGTTGCTGACTCTGCCTCTCTCCATATGGATGTGCATTAAGGTACTTTGTGCTGGTCCTTTTATTAGTGTGATGTCATTTAGCATGGCCTACAACTTTTACTTTAAGTCTAT
The DNA here is from genome assembly GCA_032357475.1 of Enteromius thamalakanensis. NCBI lineage: Eukaryota > Metazoa > Chordata > Actinopteri > Cypriniformes > Cyprinidae > Enteromius > Enteromius thamalakanensis. Next base: position 3,606,291 of record JAUCMT010000051.1, read on the forward strand.
GTATCTCAGGGCTGATATGGTCTAGGAAAACCTTGGAAGTGTTCGTTTAAAATGATAAGTTCCATGCATAGAAGAAAAGAAACAGTTGTTAAGTTGATAAGTATATATTTATGTTTTGGCATTTAATGGACTAATATAACACTATAAATAACACTAAACGGACATTTTAAATTTAGACGTATATATTCGTTGTGAGATTAGCAAATGATTAGATGTTATTTTTTATGATTGCAGTATAAACCAATATTATTAAAGATTAATATAAGTGAGAGGTTATTAGCAAAGGTAATCTAAATGTAAAAACAGTTTTAATTTCCAGTACTGACTGCTGGATCAGCTGATACTGATAAAATAGGCAAAAAAAGATTAACCAATATGAAGCCTATAAATTGTGGATCCCTAAAGATTTTCTAGTAATGTTCAGCTCTAAAATTATCCATTAGCTTGAAATTGCTTTTCATGAGGGCAAGCTCTATAAACCGGTCAAAAGGTCTGGGTGTATTTAAGTTGTGTTGATCATTCGTATATCCCATATCATAAATTTGTGTAACATTTTTTTACACCAGATAGGAGTGTTTTTCATAGGAACTGAGAAGTCCTATAATCTTTATCATCTTTATCTTTATAAGAAAGATGATGAACGCATGATAAAGGTTGCTATGCAACATCTAAATGACATAATTGGGGGCAGTTTTTACCGTCTGCTGTTTTAAACTGCTGTAGTTTAGGCCTTTTTATGAGATAAAAATGCTTCTTGCTCTTACAGATTGTGAAGGAATATGAAAGGGCAATTATCTTTCGTCTGGGACGCATTTTACGAGGAGGAGCCAAAGGACCAGGTAAAAAAAAAAAAAAATCTATATGATTTGATCATTCTGATTTAATCAGCGCTAGTAGTTCAGGCATCTCATGTGATGATGATCCTGCTCCTGTCGTCTGTAATCAGTGATCACACTTGTGTTGCTTTTGTTGTGTCTGTGGTTAAATGTGACACTTCTTGGAGTCTGCTTGTTTGCATTTGCGCTGTGGCCGTTCACCACAATGATGGCTTGTCACAAGGCGAAAAAAATAAAACCGCTTGTGTTATAGAGAAACAGAAGTGTTTTGCATTTCCCCTGACCTGAATAAACCAAATTTTTTTTAAGTATCACACTAGCATACATTTGAGAGTGATCTAAAGGCACACTTTACTCAGTCGTATGCAAACGTACTAGAGAAATTGTTTACATTCTGGAAATATTTCACAGTAAGCACGTTTGTTTTTTGTGGCGTCTATAAAAGATCATATTAACTGTAAAACATCACGTTTTATTTCAGTTGTTTATTTCAAGGGAACATAATGTTCACTTGGTCTTTACAGTTAGATAGTAATAGCTTTACAAAAAGGTATTAACATCTGAGATTGTAATGTCAGGCTCTGTAGCCTTCTAAGCCATAAAAGTCATTTGACCAGATGTCTAATTACCATTCTTTTTGTTTGCGGCCCTGTTGCCACGATGTCACGTATTTCCTTCAGGATTTTGGATCCTGTTTCAATGCTTTGGTTGTTATGGTGATAAAGTCAGCATTATGTATACTCATATTCCTCAATTCTTCTTCTTCATTTGCATTTCTTTCTATTATTTATCTTTAATTCTAGTAAATTAATTATTCACAGATAGGTTCCTTACAATTTGTTTTTATTCTGGACTTAATTTCAGCCTCAAATTGATTTCACATTTACTTTTGCGCTGTAAAATTTCACAGGCAAAATTCAATAATTCAGTAGCAATGTGTTATTGTGAGCTTCATCTGAGGGTGAAAAAATTCCTCACACAGATTTTACTCGCGCTCAAGTTGGCGCATTTGCAAACAGAAAGCTATTTGGTTTAGAAGTGCCTTGAGTTTGAGCTGTTTTTCATACATTGCTACACTGGACAGTGGATCTTTTGTTTAAGATGTGCTACTTTTAAAGATGCTTAACATCAATGTTTAAAAATGTGACTAATCTTAAATGAAAAGGTCACACAACGTTGATTCCTGTTTAACAGAATAGATCATTATCTGTGCACTTTTTTTGGTCAGGGGGATCATTTTGATTGCATGGTTGAGAAACACCCAGCGGTTTAAAAAGCGGTTCTCAAAAATTGAGAAACACCCACTTTTGCTCTGCAGAGACCTTAATCTCCTTTTCAGATGCCATTTAACTTGGATATACGTCACACTAAAAAATAAAAGACATTTTCAACTTTCGTTTCATGCCGACTTTAAGCAAAACGGCTATTTTGCTGCTTTAGTAAACACTGATGTTTGCTTTAGAAAATTAAAATCTATGTTGAAGTTATTCATTGTTAGGTTCGAGTTAATGACACTGCACAATAGCTGTGCTTGCGTTGGTGTCTCTGGTGTGTTAGTTTGTGCTGTGTTTGGGAATATGAATCCGCAGGGCTTTCCCTCCAGGAATAAACTTATGAGGGTAGGGCTATTATTAGCGTCAGTCCTCCGACTTAATCCTTCTTGCGCAATGAAAGTCAACAGAGGCTTTTCATGTGAGCTTTCTATATCAAACTCTTTTCAGTAGTACGTTCTGAGGCAATAAATTTGGCTAGATGCCATTTTTACTATATGTCTGTAAAGAAATCAAGCTTGAGGCCACTCTTGGAGACCACAGAGGTCTGCAAACAATTTGCAGTGGGCTCTTCCTCCACAGCTTTATTTAAGGGTGGAATGTGAGTGGAATTTTCCACAGTAGACTATATACAACCTCTGAACAGACTAACAGATCCCGATGACTCTAGAAAAACCTCCCAGTGTTGTTTAGAAACTGCAGGGATGACAAATTAAACACATTAACCATTACTAAAGATCTAGCACACAGACACAGAGAACTATTTGTTTTTCTCGTCACATATTGCCAAACCGTTCTCTTTGACCTGTTTTAGTGTTTTTTTTTGCAGCCCTTTGAGTCTATACTCAGCATTTTTTTTTGCCTAAGCCTGCCTTTTATATTTAGAAACTTTTTTTTCCAAAGAAATTAAATAGTTATTCAGCAAGAATGCATTTCATTTATCAAAAGCAACAGTGTATGTTTTTTCATTGTTGCGAAAGTTTATTTCAAATAAATTCTGATCTTTTAAACTTTATTAAGCATTGCATCTGCTTTCAACTATAAGAAATGTTTCTTGAGCACCAAATCAGCATATTCGAATGATTTCTGAAGGATGTGATGTGACACTAAACACTGGAGTAATGACTGCTGAAAATTCAACTGTACCATCTGTAAATTACTAATAGGTTAATAAATTACATTTTAAAATCATTTTACGAAAAACTAATCCTGTAAACCGATCCTATAAACTGATGTACTGTGTTGTCAGTGCCATCATTCATTATAGTCATGAATGCAGTCAGCTGAGTCCAGTTGGTGGTGAGAATGGAATTTTGGTAGATTGCCAGTTGTGCACTCATTGAAGATCAGCCCTGTTTCTGAGAGTCACTGATTAAGATGCTCAGAGCGCGTCAAATCTTTTATCATATGTGTGTTGTCCTACGCAGGTCTTTTCTTCATCTTGCCGTGCACGGACAGCTTTATCAATGTGGATATGCGCACCATCACATTTGACATCCCCCCTCAAGAGGTAAGTTCACACACACAATGAATATGAATATGATTTCTGAAGGATCAAGACTGGAGTAATGGCTGCTGAAAAATCAGCTTCTATCTGTGTTTTTTATTATTATTGTAGATTATCGCTCAGATGATGTTTTTGATTGAGTAATCTTTGTGTGTTCATCCTGAAAGGTGCTGACAAAGGACTCCGTGACAGTTAGTGTAGATGGTGTAGTCTACTACCGTGTGCAAAACGCAACACTGGCAGTAGCCAATATTACCAATGCTGATGCGGCCACTCGCCTGTTGGCACAGACCACCCTGAGGAATGTGCTGGGTACAAAGAACCTAGCAGAGATCCTGTCTGACCGGGAAGAAATTGCCCACAGTATGCAGGTAACACATAAACCTACACGTACAAAACAAGAGTTGTACTTTTGTAAAGGAATAGATCACCCAAAAATACAAATTAGAGCTTATTCCCTCACTGAATTGGTGTGGGCCAGACCTGATTCAAGCAGACATTGTATAACTTCAGGCAGTGCATTCACCATAGCTCAGACTTATCCAGCTTGACTGCATTGCTAACGCCTTCCTCGGTTCTCACGTTCCCCACCGTTCGCTCATTCTATCTGACATACTTTATAAAACTAGGGACATTCACATGACAGGCACACTTGGCACAGCGCTTCAAACATGAGGAGCATTGAGCCATGAGGAATCTCTGAGAAGAAGTGTTTAGACTTGACTCTTTGTTGTTTTCTTTAGTCCACACTAGATGATGCCACAGATGACTGGGGTATCAAAGTAGAACGTGTGGAGATCAAGGACGTCAAACTGCCCCTTCAGCTCCAGAGGGCCATGGCAGCAGAGGCTGAAGCAACCAGGGAGGCCAGAGCTAAGGTACCATTGTTTGATATTTAATAATGGCTGCTGTTAGTCATAGAAACATATTTCACATACTATAGTTTTCATTAAATAGATGCACCCTTAGCATTAAAGATTATATATATGTACTATTTATACATGCACTGTATACTATATTCATTATGTGGAAGGATATAACAAGATATTGCTGGCGAACACATATTAATTATCCACTCATGTACATGCATTGACCAAATTATTGTATGTGTGGGAGCTGAATGCAAACGTTCATTGCTCTGTGGCAAGACCACCGCAATATTCTCATAGGAAGACGGAAGTGACAACTCCTTTCCTGTTTCTGGGTGTATTTCCCACTAATTTGTCTATTGATTTATGTGAGAGCCTGTATCTTGGCATTTTCAGCTGTATGCCTGGTTAACCTCTTCTGTATACTGTTCATTTGCCCTTCTTAAAATGTTCATGAGAGCACATGCTCTCAGAAGAATATGGGAAAATAAGTTTTAATGAGTTTATTTTTGGTGCACGCATATTCTTGCACGCTTGGCACAGATTTAACAAGTATGTTTTTTTTGTGTAGTGGGAAAGCACTGTCCTGGTTAGTAAAAGTGTTAACGGTACAGCTCTGCATCAATTATAGAAGTTGGTGTTAAGCAGACACTTTTAACACAGTTTTGTTTCTCAGCTGATGCCGAAGGCTGTGCGTTTAGTTAAACCCTTTGGTATTTTGGCACTATTTCATCTGTCATTTGGTTGGTATAAATATTTAGACAGCAATATTAGCCAGATGGCAGTATGGACGGGCTGTATGACAAGACTTTGTTTCACAAACACTGCAAAAAATGCTTTCTAAGACTAGATATCTAAAATATCTAAACATTCTCAAATCAAGAATGACATTCTAGACAAAAAACAATTACTGCCTTGTTTTCAGAAAAAACAAGCTAACATTAAGTGAGTTTTTACTCGAGAAAAATAATCTGCCAATGGAGTAAGCAAAATAATCTTGTTTTCTATTTGAAATTTTTTGGCAGATTATTTTGCTTCTTCTAAGCAAAAAGTTACTCACTTTAGCTTGTTTTTCTAAAAAGAAAACAATAATTTTTCTTGACTTGAAAATTCTTCTTGATTTCAGACTTTTTTGATATTTTGGCTGGAAACAAGACACAAAATCTAGTTTTAGAAAGCATTTTTTGCAGTGAAATCCCTGAACAAAACTATACTATAAGCTCAACTCAAGTTCTTCCAAACCTGTATGAGTTTGTTTCTTCGGTCGAGCACAACAGAAGAATTTAGATAACCAAACAGTTGACGGTAGCCATTGACTTCTTTAGAAAATGATCAGAACAGCTTGAGGGTGAGAAAATGATTTTGACAGAATTGTTATTTTTGTGTGAACTATCCCTTTAAAATACAAGTTCATTTGCTGTAAAACTTTGGTTTAAATATGGTTTGTTCTGACTCTGGAGAATGTATCAGTCTCGGTCTTAAAGCAAAAACAGGCAGGAATAGTTCACCAAAAATTACATTTTGCTGGTAAAATACTCATCATCAGGCCATCCAAGATATAGATGAGTTTGTTTCTTCATCGGGACAGATTTGGAGAAATTCTACATTCGACTTACCGACTGCTTGTGGTAAATGGGTGCTGTCTGAATGAGTTTCTAAACAATCCACCCGACTTCAGTGTATGTTTGTAAGAAACAAACCCATCATCTAGGCATTAGAAATTTAAAAGGATGTTTTTGGCTAAATCTATTTCAGGGCTGTTCAAACTCAGTCCTGGACGTCCAGTGTTTTTTTCAGGGCCTTAAACTCTTTTTTCTGATGGCACCCATTCACTGCAGAGGATCTACAGGGGAACAAGTAATGTAAAGCAAAATGTATACAAATCTGTTCAAATCTTGGAAAGCCTGAGGGCGAATACATTTTCAGAAAATGTTCATATTTAGGTGAACCATTTCTTCATAAGAACGATGAGATGAGAACTCAAATTTTGACTGTAAGGCAAAGAGTGGGTGTCAAATTGAAACTGGGTTAAGGGGTGGAAGTTTTGTGTGGTGTACAAGGTTGCTAAATCTAGACTCGCGTGGGTTTTTTTTGTTTTCACACCGCCCATCTGCTGTTTGTAGGTGATAGCCGCTGAAGGAGAAATGAATGCGTCACGGGCATTGAAGGAGGCATCTCTGGTGATCGCTGAGTCCCCCTCTGCTCTGCAGCTACGCTACCTCCAGACCCTCAACACCATCGCAGCGGAAAAGAACTCCACCATCATTTTCCCTCTGCCTATTGACATGATGCAGTCCTTTGTGAAGCACTGAAATATAAGCTACACACACACACGGATGCATCCATGGAGAAATAAACAGAAGGATGTTATATAACAAGCACTCATGTGAGTATAATGTACAGCCGGGTCCAGAAGTCTGAGATTCTGGTATAGAATTTTTGAAACCTCAAGTGGAGTTTCTGGAGGTCATTTGATGAATTCTGTCTCAAACTGTTATTCTGATAATGTACTATATTAGAAAAATGCAAAATAGAAGCAATTTCATTAGTCATCTCACATTTGGACCCTACTGTACATTGAAGAATGATCTGTATATGTTCCTAGTAAAGACTTGTTAACACCATTCGAAGGAAATCTGATACAGCCAAACAATATGAAAGTCAAAAAATACTTGCTAAATAGAGGCCATTTTTTAATAGAAAAAAAAAAAAATCATATTTTTGCTTTGTATTAAAATGTTTTTATGCATATCAAGAATTTGGACTTTGGAAGAATTTGAACAGGCCTTACTAATTGAAATTGTGTACAATTTCTGGTTGTAGCAAGAAAGTAAAGCAAAACAGACTAGAACTGGTTGATCTTTTAGTTACTGAATACTGGAGTGTGATGTTTGGTCTTTTGGTTGACAGTTTATGGAACATCTTCTGGCCATGTGAGTCCGTGTGTGTGTGTTTTAGGCATTTGTAAACTAACCTGCTTGATTGCCTAACAGATAAAAATCCGTATAAGGAATATGTGAATAGTATCAGGTGTCAAAACGTGAAACTGACAGCAGTGCTTATTGTGCCTACCGGTTTTTCTCGCTTTCTTGAACCTTTATTAACGAGGACTGTCAATATAAAAGCCTTAAGCCATATCCGTTTCAATTACTGAATTAATATGTACAGGTTTACATGAAGTTGGTTGATTTTTAAAACCGCAATGCAATTATACATCCATTTCCTGTGACATTAATATTTTATTGCTTGGTTTATGAAATTTTCTATCTTACTGTTTATCTACCAGACATTTACATACATGTAATATGATATATATATAGTTTTTTTACATCAGACTGCAGCTGAAAACAAATGAAGCCTATAGAGGTCAATGTTTGTGCTTTTAATGACTGTATTTGCTGCTTCAAATATCAGAGGATGGAATTACAAAGACTTGAGAAAAGATGTGAAATTAGTGTCAGTGCTGCTTAGGACTGTTTAAGCCGGTTTATTTTGGAAATGTTTATATTTTCATCACGTATCAGTCTATTACAATTCTATATATGTAATCGTTTATTCTGTCAGTTAACCGATGTATGCTGAAAATGATATCTGTTGTTTTGTCTAGCTCACTTTTATGTACGTAGTAATATTGAAGGGTTTTGTTTGCGTCCAATGTGTGATTTTCCCATTTCCTTCAGTAAATCATGATGTGTAATCGTTCTCATGACTTATAAGTACATAAACACTGAACCTTGTTATTTTCCCAGACTACTAACATGACGCATAAATCAGTCTTTGAAGAACACACTGGAAACATTTTGGGGTTGTGGTTCTTTATTGTAGAAGTACAGTAGTAAATTTTGGACGTCAATATTTTTAATATCAGGGAGAAAAGGTTTGCGAAAGCAGGAGTATCTTCTGGAATAAGCGAGTCTTCAACAAATATCAAAGGCAGCCAATTTCTGCACTATTATCTGATTTAATAGACCCATATGTAAACAATTATCTAAATCAGAGCCTAGTAATGAACAGTTGACCTTTAATCATTTATTCTCATAATCATTTGTGGGAAAAAGTTGGTTCTCTAGGCCTTTTACAAGAGAGGCTTCTTTAAAACAGCATTCTAGTTTAACCGTCTTTCATTAAAAAGCACTCCAAGAAATGGCTATTTTTGCATTAAAACCATGGGAATGGCTTTTTATAAACATGGATAAGAAGCAGTATTAGTTTCTTTGAAAAAGGTTAGAGCGTCCTCTGCCTGTAGAACTATGTCATTGCTCACACGAACCATGGCTGTGTTTGGAAGGAGTACTAGCGTACTACTTAATGCATACTGCCCAGTGTGTACTGCATACTGCCTGATTGAAAATAGCAAGGTATTACTTCACATTAAGCATTTGAAGCAATAGTATGTTACATGGCACAATACACATTTAAACAGCAAATGATATTAAATGAAAATGAAAGCTTTTAAATGTATGTTTCGCATTTTGAAATAAATTTTTGCAAACAGTTATTTAAAAAGTAAAAACTAAAATTAAACTGTATATCTGATGTTAACATGCAGAAAGCAGTATTATTTATATACTATTATAGTTTGTATTAATATCTTGAACTAGATTTTATATTTTCAGTTTAATTTTAGTAATTGTCCCATGTGGTTTCGCAATTTTTTGATGTTCATTTTTTATTTTTAGTTACTTCAGGTAAGTAATTGTAACTTTTTCCAGTTAGTATTAAAGAAACATTTCACCTTTTTTCAACATCCAATATTAATTTTTTATTTTGTCATGCGCATTAAAATGTGCATACTGTACACACACTAGAATACGCTTACAGAATAGTATTAGTAGTATGCTATTCCAAACACAGCCAAGCAATGAGCTCCTGAGACTCCATTAGGCCAGTATTTTGGTGGCATCATAAACTCTGTTCACCTAAAAAAAATATATAAATTAAAACCACAAGTAGTATTGCTAGTAAAACTCTTAATACTGGTCACATAAAAAAGGTTTATAGAAAAGGAAGGCAAAAGATGTCTGACAGATTTTGATCATAGCCCTGTATATTTTCTGATAAAAGCTCATGCACCTCAGCAACATAAGGCGTGCAGATCAAACAGAACATTGTTGAGCACAGGAGGAAAACACTTAAATACATAAGTTACGAGGTGAAGAATTAATGGAGTTGCCTTATGTTTGGTGATTGAAGCTCAGGGATGTAAAGTGCTCTTTTTTAAAATTGCCTTTTGATACTGACTCAGGACCAGCTTTGGGTTTTGAATTCATGATTAGGCCCTGATAAGCATCTTATATGTTTCTAAGGGCAACTTCGATCAACTTGCAGTAAGGCAGTGGGGTTTAAAGGTCAGGGGTGATGGCTCAGTTCAGATCTCCAGCTCCGCCATGGCCCGCTCCAGAGGGTCAGTGCTCCAGTAGTCATGGTCCCAGCCCAGGAACCAGCCTGTGAAAGTGGGCGGCTCAAAGCCCTGTTTAATCTTCACGATGGGTGTGCGCGGGTCACGGTTGGCTGGGTCAGACTCTATGTATCGGGCAGCTGGAGAAAGAGGACAAGTTTGATATGGGATTCAAAGAGTTTTGGAATTTTCAAAATAATTCCTTTCTATTTTGTAAACATTATCGCCACCTACTGGACTGTAGCATTGACCACAGACAATGTTAACTGAATACATTTGTCGTAATTTACAGTAACATTCAAAAGTTTGGAGTCCATGAAGAAATTATTTTGATCAATTTCATATGTCCTTGCTGAATACAAGAGACCATAAAGACGTATATAACAGTATAAAATATTTATATTTCAAAGAAATTATGTTCTTTTTAATCTTCTATTCAACAAAAGAATTATGTGGAACATTATATTAATGTTTCCACAAAAATATTCAAATAAAACATTAAACTGTTATCAACTGATAATATTAAAGGTGCACCAAAACAGTTAATTAGAATGATTTTAATTCATTTTTCCTTTTTAAAAATTGCAATTGCTTAGATAAACAAGACATGCATTGTGGGACAGAGTATTCCCTGAAATTGTCTTTTGTACAAGTCACATGATTAACGTTGTAGGTCATTTGTACTCTACACAAAGAACAAATATTTCCATGACTATACACAATAGTGTAGCATGAAAAATGTGCTATTTATTTTTTATACTTTATTACATGATATTTTTAACAACTTTAAAGCATATGAAGGCCTCTTACCTGAAGTCATTGCCTCAGTCTTCTCCTCGTCATGAGCTTCATTACCAATCCAAACAAACACCTGCAAAACACATCAAGATTCATTTGATTTCCCTGTGATATGTTATTAATTCATTAATCGTCAGTTGCATGTCAGTGCATAAAAAAAGACAAGCATAATACGAAATTTAGCTGAACTGCCAGAAATGTAACAATTAACCATCTATTTGGAAATAGTTTTTAATCCAGGTTTGGCCAATTAGCTTCTCCAGCCAGTCGACGCTGTAACTACACACACAGCCATTCAGAAGTATGAATTTCTGATATAATAACTTTTGCAAGCAATATCAAACGGTTTCCTGGTCACATTGATATGACTAAGAATATGTAGTACTCATATCCTTATATATAACACCTCCTTTATTACAACACAAGTATATAAAGCAGAAGAATTCTTTTAAAGTAGCCAGTTTACCTGATCCCAGGTGTCCAGGATCATGACATCATCTGTAGCTAGATCTTCTTGAGTCATCTCTCCAGGAACTTCTTCAATCTGCATGAATTTTGATGCATCCATAATGAATGGCTCTTTGTTATACTGACAATATGTTTAAATCAGGGCAGGTATAAACACAGTGTTACTCACAATGAAACGCCCAGTTTTGTTTGAGCAGGCGAACAGTCGTGGTGGGTGGGCATTCATCTTGTCCTTTAGCCTGGAGGACGTGCGGTAATCGGCCTTTCCTCCCAGAGAGTCCCAGAAACTACCTGCATTGTGATGCATACATGCATATTTACATGAAGTTAAAATTATGAGAATCGTTTTTCTTTGAATAAACATTTCTGAGCAAAATCATTAATGTTACATTACATTATAGTGTTACAAAAATTGGGTACACATGAATGAAATTTGAATAAAACAATATATACTGTATATTTTTCATAAAAGTGACATACTTTGATTTCTTTAGGTTTATTCAAGTATCTATAAAGGTAGTAGTAGTTCACCGCAAAATTCCATATGGACCACTTTTATGATGTTTTTATGATCTTTTTTAATCTTTGAAAGCTCAGGTTTTTATTTCTGGGTGAAATATGACTTACCATCCTCTCCTCCTTCACTCAGCTCTGAGGCAGACACTCCAAGGATGTCACAGAGCTGCTGTGCCCCATGTTTCTCTGTATCACTGGCTCCTCGTCCCACCCATATGAACGACGCAGCTGGGGTCACCAGGACGAAGGCATCGTTAGAATTCAGATTGGAGGACACAGCATCAACCTGGATACAACAATGGTTAACATCAGCTATTATTGTGAGAATAAAATTTTAGAAAAACAATAGTAAATATTAAACATTAGTTTATATTATTAGTTTAGTAAATGGTAAACATTAGATGCTGACCTCCACTGCTCGCGTGCATCCTGCAGAGTTTGATCGCACTTGGAACAGCCGAGTCTCGGCTGGCGCAGTCTGACCGTCTTCCCTGGAGGTACCGCCCTGGTGAACGATCATGGGTTGCCCTCCGAACAGACTCATGAGGTGAGCAGGTTCCTTACCCTGAACCACCCGCACCTGAAAAATACACAGCGAGTTTGCATGAAACGGGGACAACAGGAAGACTTGGTTTCGCAAACTATTAAAATGCTGGAATTCTGATATATAGTACATCAGACAAAATACACTGTTATTGGTCTTTGATTGAGGATGCATTTAATTTCAGAAGGTGGCAGTGTAGAGCTAACTGTTTGGAATGTGGAGCTAAAGCCAACATTCCCAGCATCCTTTGGACCTTTCAACTTCAGGAGGAAGCAGAGATGTATCAATGGTCAAAGCTAAAGTTGGTTTCCAACTTCCAATTTTTTTTTATGCTCACCAAGGCTGCATTATTTTAATAAAAATGCAGTAAAAACAGAAAAAAATATTACAACTTAAAACAACCATTTCAATAGTGTTATCAAGAGATTAATCACAACTTATTGCAAACAAAATAAAAGTTTTTGTTTGCATAATGTTTATGTACTGTGTATATTTATTATGTATGTATCAGTACATGCATAGAGTATATATTTAGAAAATATTTACATGTACTTGCATGTCTAAACCTATATATATTTATTGATATTAATATATAAACATATATTTTTTTCTGAAATATATAGATAGATTCAGATATTTTGTCCTCATAATTCTGACCGATTATGTACAAAGGACAAAAACATATGATTCTTTGAATGTTGTTGACAGCATTTTACACATCATCTCATTTAACATGCTGAATGTGTTCTTTGTGTACCGTTTAATGTGCATGACAGCATGCAGAAATCCAGACAGGAAAACCACACTACCAATCAATAAATAACAATTGTAAAATTCACGATGGAGCATTTCTGTTAATGTTTACATGCTCATTACCAAAAGTAATCTGTAAATGTGGAAGACAGTTAGTCATTTGTGCACAAAAAAATGACACAAGGACACAAGTACACTAGTGGAGGCGTGTACAATGATAATACATGTCAGTGTACAGAGCCTTACAAAAAAAAACAATCATCTTTTTACATATTGATCATGCACATCTATTATGCAGACACCAATGAAATCATGATTCTAAAATCCCTCTGATCCAGCCTTGATTCTTTTAGCTGTAGAAATTCAGTTAGATAATGGACATTAGTCTGCTACAATGTGGAAAATGAACAAGCGTTAGGGGAACACGAGTAAGAATTTCCAAAATGTGGAGGAATTTCCTTTTAGATGTATATCTGTTGTTCATGTAATGTGGTGCAAGATCATCTTTATTTGTACAAATGTGGGGGAGGAACGTACAGGCTCTGTACAGGGGCATGCAATCCTGTGAATTGGATACCTGAGTGGTGAGGCGAGCCCCAGCCATCTACAGCAGGATGTGAAATATGAATAAAGAACAGGAAGGAAGACACAGAGGTGGAAGATGGTTTAACAGATGAGGAAAGAAAAAAAAAAAAAACAAGGAAGGAAGCTAAGATATGACAGGATACAGTAGGAACCAGGAGCACCATGAAGCTTGAGCTTAGTCAACATGTAATCAAAAACAACCCTAATTAATTTAACATGAATTAAGAGCAGTCATTCATCAACAACAAAAAATATATTTTTGTAATGCACATGAATTTTGTGCATGAATAAATTGATGAATTGGTAACATTACAGTTCTGGCTGATGCCAGTGAACTTATTACACGTTTCATTGTACGTTAAATAACCAGTAAACTGACTATATAAAACATTTTACTAACTATATAAAAATAACTAAATTAAAAATAAAATACATTTAATTAAATATAAACCAGCCATTTTGAAGGTTACAAGTTAATTTAAACATTGAGAAATTTAACAGCATTATTAAATGAATAATGTTTTTAAATACTAAATTTAAGTGACAGCAAAGTTGTCCAATGAAGTCCTGTCCTACATTTTTTGGTGAATACCATTTAATTATAAACATGCCGCAGCACCACAGTTTTAAAATCGGTTGTAAATGCTATTCCATCTTCACTTGAAAAAGGATTTAAAATAATAATAATAATAATAATAATAATAAAAAATAAATAAAATAAATCACAATTGCACTTTTGATGGAGAAGCCCCTAATGATAAATTCAGCATTACACATATGGATATGAGTGCGATCAAGTGTTCCATTAAGAATTATTCATTGGCATTACCTGCACAGGTCCACCTCCAAGCTCATCATCCAGCTGGGCAGCCAAGATGGCAGATGCCCCAATCTCATCTTGTGAGGAGTCCTTACCCTGCCTGCAACAGACATCACAAGCAAGTCAGACACCTACTGAACTGTTAAAAGAAAACACATAATATCATGGCATTATGTCAAAAAAGGCTTAGGCAGAATGTGTTCAAGATCAAATCATACCAGATGTAAATGATGTGACCCTGTCTGCCTCCATGGCGGTAATTGTACAAGATAATGTAACTGTCTCCTCCATAGAACTGGCCATAAGTAGAGGGATCAACTGGAGCCTTGTCTGATCCTTCAATACGCCAGATCTAAAGTATCAGGTCACATAAAAATAAAAAGATCATTACAGTACCACCACTGTATTTGTATACACAAAAAGTAAAGTCACCCTCAGGTCCAGTTACATGCAGCGTGTGCTTACTCACTGACCTGTTTGTCTCCGTTGCCATCATCGATCATTCCATGTTGGGCGGCCATGGCTGGTGAATCATGGAGAGTTGAAGCATCGAATGGAACCTTCTCGATCTTAGCAATGCTGTTTGAGACATAAGCCACACCCAGACCCTCTGTCTCGTCCACATCACGCCAGTTTTTGAAGAATTGCTTGAAAAGAGGCGTCTCGCCCATCTCAGGGAGAATCTGAACCTGTGTGTGTTTTGGGTAACCCATTTTCTTGATGAATTCATCTGCTGCCTTCATGGCAGCCTTTCTCTCTTCCACATTGGCGTCTTTTCCTATAAAACAAACATTGGTGTCTCTGAAAAAAGTCAAATAAAAGTCTCCTATTGTTTTGTCAGTCAATACCATTTACCTTTCCAAACAAAGATTTTGCCATCTGAGCCGTGATCCAAGATGAAACAGTCGCTTGATTCCAGTGCACTCTGGGAGAAAGGGTTCTCAGCGGCCACCAGAGCAATTGCCATGTCTCCACTGGCATCAGACACCTAAAGTACAGGAAAACATCAACAAATTTAATGCGCTTCATGTCTACAAGGATTATTTACATATTTGCATGGTTTAAAATCCATTGGCTACCTTATAGAGTTTGGCCATCTTCCTGTTGGAGGCATCAGCCTTGATATCATCGGAATCTCCTTCAGGCAGGTCTGGTTTTTCTCCAAGAACCTGCCAGAAGATAATTGGATTGTGCATTTTGTGAATCTCTTGTCAATTTTGAAGCTGAAGCTTTTTGTCTTTCTTACCTCTAACATCTTCTCACGTTCCACCCCTTCATCACAAACATATACTCGACCGCGACCACTACGTTCATTGTCACGAATGCCCTTCGCAAGCTGAGTAGCTTTTAGCTTCTCAAAGCGGTTACTCTTTGAACCACACCACTGGTAGATCTCCTGGAAAAATACACAGAGCAAAAATTGTAATTTTTAGGTTTATAATATCAATATCAATATATTCACATGATACTCACATTGCCCAAGTCCAGGATGAAGCAGTCTCCCTGGTTAAAGCTCTCCCAACTGACTGGCACTTCTGTTGCTCTGACAACACGCCGACCTTTGACTTGTAGCACACGTTGTACTGTAACTTCATTGGTGACCACATGCTTGAATCCAGATGCAACTCCCCCTTTCTGAAAAACAAAACAGAAACTAAATAAAACAACGCATACACAGACACCAAAACAATAAAAGCAAAGAAAAAAAAAAAAAAAAAAAAAAAAAAAAAAAAAAAAAAAACAAAAAAAAAAAAAAAAAAAATCGAACAAAAAGAAAAATCCAAGAAAAAACTAAATTAAACGAAACAGCCATGCACAACAACAATAAAAGCAAAAGAAAACCCAACCAGAACAAAACAATAAAAGCAAAAATAAAAAAACTAAATAAAAACAAAACCTGGATGAAACAACAATATAACAATAAAATAAAATCAAAACAACAAAAGTAAAAAGAAAGGCAAAACAAACTAAAAAGAAAAGCAAGCCAAAACTAAAAAAATAAAAAGCAAAGCAATTTGTAATTCATGTTATCAATCAAAAATTTGTTTCATCTTGGATATCCTCATTCCTATTTTTCCTCACTTTCCATTTGTCCCACTGACAATTAGGCCACTAACCATGTACTGCAGCCCTTTCTTAAAATATCCCAGAAATGCTTTGGACTCATAGCCTTGAACTTCACGGTACTGGATGGGCTTTCCACCCAAATAGTCATCCATCTGCACTGTGAAAATGGCAGCCGCTCCACTTTCATCTTGAGTGCAGTAGTCACCTGTCAGTTGATGGAAGAGCATTGGTAAGAAATGTAGCTGATGCATCTGATAACTAGCTAAACATTTACCTCAGTACTAAAATAAATCTTTTTTTTTTTATATAACATTGACCTCTTACCTAGCCAGAAGTGGAGGTCATACTGTAGGCTGCCAGAGCGTTGCTTGATAGTATTGAGGACCACGTAAGCATCACCAGTGTAGAACCCTCCATAGAGGTTCTCAGGAACTGCCACCAATTCAAACTTCTCAATTCTCCATACTTGGAGCCCAGGTTCCTTGCCTGCTCGCTCAAACTCTGGGTGGTACACCATGCTGTCTAGAGCAACAAAAAATAAAAAATACACAAACACATTAGCCAACAAAGCATTTCCCAACATTTGTTAGAGATTTATACAAATGTTTACTTAATTTCCTGAGTTTTGCCCACTCCTAAAATATCTTAAATCAACATAAACCTAGTTAACTGGACTATAAAAAATCTAGTGGCTCGGAGTTTCCTTCTATGGTGGTGGACAATTGGGATGGATGCAGGAAAAAGGAAGCACTGTGACTAATTTTGTTGGAGTGACAGTGGCAACCGTGGACAAACAGCCTGACCGTATCATTCAAAACACCAGCCCTCGCATACAGTTGCTCGCCAGCACTTAATGTGCCAAGGGCCTCTGAGAGGGTGACCGTGTCAGCTGAGCTTACCGCCCACTTGTAGGGTGGGGATATGGTGAAGTTTGGGATGTTTTAGACATGAGTCATTCAGAAATGAGACGGTAGCTTTGTAATTCTTTTTACTGACCACAAGACATTCCTCAAAAGACAAAAAAAAAAAAAAAAAGTATCCAACCAAGAAGGCAGTGTTTACCAAGGATCAATATTTACAAAGCAATCCATCACAATTAACTCTGGAGTAACCACTGGAGCAAATTAAGCCACTGACTACAACAAAGGAGGGATGAGGAGGACATGCAATTCCAAATATGGTGTTCATGTTCCTGGTCTATTTTAATAAGTGCATTAACAAAATGTTGACTGATTCTTTGTAACATAAAAAAAATAACTACAGTATTTATACTTTTAATTAATACTTTTGATCAAAAGTGACAGTAAAGACATTTATAACATTACAACCTTTTTACTATATTTTTGTGCATTTTGCCCAGCAACACTCCAAGTTGTTAAAGGTATAAATATACATATACATATATTGTATATATATAAATATATTTATATGCACACAGTACTGTGCAAAAGTCTTAGGACACTAGTATTCTTACTAACAAAAAATGGTTTTAAATGGGTTATTTCTATCTTTTGCGGCAGAGTGTCAGTTGGAACTATCATTTTTCCAAACATTATTTTGTCATTAATTGTAATTGATTATTGTCTGCTCAAGGAGTCTGACAACACCAGATCTGATCTGATCATCATCACAAACTGAGACAGACTAAATCCAGAATGGTAACGTCTCCAAGATGCTTAAAAAAACCTACCTGGAAAGCTACAGTACTGTTCAAAGTTTTAGACACTTTTTTTTTACACTGTAAAATGAGGATGCTTTCAAAAATAATGACATAAATAGATTCAATTAACTTTTATTAACTAAAACAAATACATATTTAGTATTACAGCTTTTGGTAAAACAGCTTCTGTTCAAAGGTACACTTGTCCATAGTTTTTAAGGTAGCTTTCCAGGTAGATGTTTTAAAGCATCTTGGACACATCTTCTGGATTGAGTCTGTCTCAGTTTGTTCTGTTAATTCACATCATTCCAGACAGACTGATGATGATCAGATCAGATCTCTGTGTGAAGCACTGGCTGTTGTCAGACTCCTTGAGCAGACAATAATCTCACTGCATTATTATAATTAATGACAAAAAATAATGTTTGGAAAACTGATATTTCCAACCGACACGCTACCGCAAAAGAAATAATAAGAAGAAATAATCAACTCAAAACCATTTTTTGTTGGTGAATATACTAGTGGCCTAAAACTTGTGCACAGTACTGTATATATAGTATATATATAACAGAGAGAAAAACAAATGAGCTGATAACCAATATTGTACAGATATATTTGCAATAATCATTAAGCACATTGTCTCTCATAATTTCTAAGCACATTGCATCAGAAATCGACCATATGTTCGAATATTACGATGATAAGGTCTTGGTTTTTTCTCTACAGTCATGGAAGACTAAACAAAGTGCCAGGCCCAACAATTAAGCACTGCAGTAGAGCTATACAAGATACAGTTGTCACCATGCATTCACTGACACCTCCTGTATCAAACAACAATCAGCACATGCTTCACAATCAAGCATCTATTTTAAGCCAGATATAGGCGTGCTATAAAACATCTGCTATATAATGAACTTCAACAGGCAACCATTTGTTCTATTGCAGCTGTTGTTGTGTCAGCCTGTACACCAAAGGCTATGTCATGTAATCTAGAACTGATCTCCAAATGTTTTGATGTGCCCAAGTACATAAAGAGATGTGGTAACTTCTGAGATGCCTTCTGAACAAAAAAGCATTAGTGTGACAGAAAGACTAATTAAACAGAACATTGTTTGATTCAAATGACTGATCTCAGTCTCTAATATACTCTTCCGGGTTATTCTTGAGACATGCATGAAATATTTAGCATGCAACAGGCTATTCTGAACTAAACACATCCGTATGGTACTGTATAGCCGATGAGAATACCACTAGTCTGCTAGCCCACAGAAGACTATTTATAGACTACAGTAGGTCATGTGACATTTGCTGACGGGTCAAAAGGGGAGGGATGTGTTTCTGGGAAGTGCCTGTATACACTCCTTAATAAAAAAAAGCAGTAGGATAATATGTTCGAATCTGAATACCAAGGATATAAAATGAATGTTCACCTGTGTATTTTCTTAATGCATGCAGTTGATCTTATTGTGAATGATTCATCATCCATGCCTGTTTAAATCTTATTTAAAAGTCATTGCTTTAGCAGAATCCATTAGCCTCCATCTAATCAATAACTGATGGATAAAACCAAGACACCACCCAACAATTTTGTTCTTTTTTTATAACAAGAGATTGTTGGCTGGTACCAAAAAACATTTCTAGTGCATTGATTTCTATTTCTTTGATGATAGTAGTATGAAGTTATTTATAATATACAAATATATACCTAAAGTACTTCAATAGTTGAATTCAGATATTTGTTAAACTAGAAAAGCCATCGTTTCCTCATAGTTCTAGCAAATTCTGAACAGAATCTGAACATGTTCAGACACTGTGTCCCTGTCAGAAATTTGACACATCTGCAGTGGAAATGAACACAGGCAGTTATCCTGAATCTGTTAAACGACCAGCATATACTTCCAACTTGATCTCAACTACTGTGCATTGTAAAATAAGTATTTTGACAATCCTTAGTCAGGAACAACTGACTCAATCATCTTCCTTTTTTCCAGGAGAAATGCCTAAATGAGAGGAACTCCTGGAGTGACTCAGTTTTTCCATCTAGATATTTCTTCCTACACCTTTTACAAGCACCAAAGTTCCTTAGATAACATCTTAGCATGGAGTTAATTCTAAGCCTTGTTCAAGCTTCCGACTTCACCCTGTGTTTACCCAAAGACAAAACAGTCTAACCAGTGACTGCACTTAATGTATTTTATAGCCAGGCCCTATATTAAAATACAAGTTTCTCAGAATTTGTAAGTTTGTATACAGATGCACATGCAAGCGTTCAAAGTCCGAGCTATTAAGGTTGTCTGTCTGTTACTATCAGATGGGTGTGGCTGATACTTCCTTGTGTAGATAACAGATAACAGAGCACCTTCCTTAAGAAATTCAAGAATGCAAACGCATGCAATGCAACACAAAGCAAATGCTGTGAATGTGTTATGAATGGTAGCGTCTGATGGCACTGTCGGTTTTATAATATTATAACATGATAAAATATCATTTGATGCAATCCATTGTGTTTTACTGTTCTTAAATATATTCCTGAAGACATTGTCGAGCTTTTGCGAGTTGCAGTTGATGCAGCAGACCTAGACTATATCAAATCTGTGGCATTAATAAGCTCAAAAAGACTACTGCTCTCTTGTTTCTGTGGAGGTACAGTATAACCTACTCTCACAGTCCTCTGTTATTCTAGTAATCACTGTGTGTGTCTAGGTGTGTTTGGATTAGAACACCCATGTAGAAACACAAATATGTTATCAGTCTTTGTGCTAGTTATATACCTGGCTGCAGACTGCATGAAACAAACGGAACTGATTTTATGTTTCCTGTGATGGTTATATTTAGAGGTGGAGGTAGGGTTATGCCATAAAATATATGATTTTACCTAATGTACTTAAAACACTGGAAGTCTTTGAGATATCCTCAATGATATAGTGAAACAAATCTATGGTAACTTTCGAGTCCACAAAAAGTTATTTAGATCTTCAAAATGTTCTTTAAACAAAGAAAACACTAAAATGATCTACCTAGGATTCTTACATGGCTGCAAAAATCCCTTTTTGAACTCTTTATTTGTAAGATGTAGTTATTTAGTGTAGCCAGAGCAAACACAGCTTCATACTGTAGCTGTCATAAACATGAATTCTGCTGGAAGGTTGCAAATATTTGGTGTTTCCTGAAGTGACGTGGAGCAACTTCCTTTTTCACTACAGCATCTTTACCACAATGTTTGTCTCAGTTGTGTGCGTTTCTATGGTAACAGATGATTAATGCACGCAAGGGTCTGATGATGAGTAATAAAACGTGGAACTATTTCAACGCATGATATGTAAATCAAATATTTAAGTTCCTATAATAGCTAAATCCCTTTTTGCATAACACCAAATCTACACTAAAAGTAGTCCAATGTGTTTGCTTTAGTCATGTTATTGATCGTTTCAGCACTTTAATGCCGAAAACAATCGTTTTTCCACTCGACCGAAGTTGAGGCAAATGATAAAGCGATCCAAATATCAATACAGTGGACCTACTCTTCTAAATGCATACGTGACAGCAGGTCAGAGCCGTTCCGCAAACTGCGCACAATTTCACCGAATAATAAAAAGGAAATCAGAATCTCACCATATATGGCTTTGTTTGATGAGCAGTTTCAGCGTTCAATAAAAAAACTGCATAAAACAATGCGATAGACAGCAGTGCACGGCCTACACATGCAGAAACGATTTAAACGGCAATGTGTTGGGAGTTTTTGGCGTTTCCCGTAAAAAAGTGTCGCTCCGGTGGAAACATTACGCACAGAGAGAAGCCTGTTAGGAAAGTAACAGTTCAGCATTGTTTGCAGTTAATTAAATCGTCATTTCTGCTGACGTCAAGACGTTGTGGCTGGGAAGGTTGTTTAAAGGTAAAACAGATGTAGGACTTACCTATAGTTGAATGGCAGGAGTCTGTCTGTAGCGGAGACACAGAAAATGTTATTGCAGAATATTGTGTCTGGACAGGGCAACACCCCTCTGATTCAGACAGACTGCTTAAATAATCCTCATCAGGGGGTGATCCTGGCATTTAAACCACTCCCCTCTTACTACGGGACAAGGCAAATCACTGCCACCTACTGCGCCACGTGGATACTACGCTCAGTATGTTCCTACACTGAAAGTTTATCACCGTTACCCTGGTTACCTCCAAAAATATCACAGTTACTAATGTTTTAGTATTACTTTCCAGTCGGTGTTTTCAAGCTTTTTTATACTTATACTTATAACTTATAACTATGTGATAATGATTAAAATAATGGTATTATTATACTCTTCAAATGCTAAAAAATGTCTTCATTTTGTAAACTGCTAAATTATTTAATTAATAATATACTACATTACTGATCGTGGTTGTACCTCATTATTAGTGTTGTTGGATCCCAGCGCTGCGTTCGACACTATTGACCATAACATAATCTTGAATAGACTAGAAAACTCTGTTGGCATTAGTGGAAGTGCCTTAGCATGGTTCAAATCATACTTATCTGACCGC
>JAUCMT010000051.1:3631295-3649023 GCA_032357475.1 Enteromius thamalakanensis
AAATGTATTTGTAATGTCTTTTGACACAATGTAAAGTCTGTAAAGCAACTTACGTAGCCATTTCCTTCAAGATTTTTTAAGGAGAGAAATATTTCACAAGACAAAAACCTGCACATATTCTGCATTGGTAGGGTATCTGAAAGAAAACATTAATAGCAGTGAGCCATAAAACTAAGTTAACAATATTTAATTTGTTTTTATTACTTAAAAGGTACCATAAATAGGTCTTGCAGATGTCAAATAGACGTCTCCTAGATGTACGTGCGCTATCAGGAACAGAACTATTTACTAATTTTAATTGCAATATCATCTTTGCAAATAAATAGCTAAAGATTAATTTAAGAAGACAACAGGAAGTTGAAATGCATGGCTTCGACCCATTGTGGTAGTTTATAGATGAATTTACATTAGTAGTTAATATAATATATATAATAAATCTCCTGTCACCACCTCCACGTCATCACTGTCTGTGGTCCCTCCATCACCAGTGGCATCTTCTGTTTCCAGCTCACCACACACTCAGTTGAAGCCAGCAAAGTCTCCTGCCTTTGTCCATATAAGGAAGTTACTGGAGCGCACAAGTTCTAGAGGGCGCCCTCGATTGTCTCGTATGAACGAAACATAACATGAGAGCGTATTTTGGAGAGTGACCAAATTAAAGTACGGAGCACAAATTCACATTTAATTAGAGTGTGGGGGGCTATGATGATGACATGCGTGCAACGTCAAACGCACACATTCTGGCGAGTTCCCATATGTAACATCGACGTGATTCGACTGAAAGGGTAACCTGAAATCAGTTAGCGTTAGTTAAACATGAATTGGTCAAGAACATCTAAGACACAATTGATAAAGGCTCACATAATGGACAGACAGATGAACAGCATAAACCTCAGTTTGATTTGACTGATCAGGGAACGAAAGCAAATGCAAAGCAACACTATGTTCTGATTCTGAAACAAAAGAAATGAAACAAATGCTTTTGTAACTCACCAGTCAGATGCCTCCTGCACAGACAAAAGCATGTAAAACATTTCTTTTAGGCCTACCAGTTCTGCATCTAATCTAAAAAAGGACTATCCGCTGAAAACGCATGGCATGAATCCTCCCAGCTTGACTGTCCTAATGAACGCACATTATCTGTATGTTATATAGTTACACATCCTCTTCTGGCTCTTATTAAGACTTGAAATGTTCTCAAAGTAAAAACACTTCAGGTAGCCGTCTAACTGTATTAAATATTAAAATGAACAGCGTAATGGTAAAAAAAGGTGTAAGAATGAAAATCAGGTACATTTATTTTCCATCCTTAAGTGTTACTGAGGTGCGATACAAGCACCTCAATATGAAACTTGAAGTCAAACAGAAACATGCTGGGGTGTGATTTCCTCACAATGATGGTGTGATCAGTTGATGGACAATTATCTTATGCATGAGCTTTTGTAGCGGTTTGTGTAAATGGGTATATCTGGTGGTTAAACAGATGAATGTGTTCACATCTGCTTGCAATTTATTCATTTATTTATTTAAATAAACATTTTATTTGAAATATATAAAGATTTAATTTATTGTTTAAATCAGTGCTTCTTTGGACATCCAAATAGAATCAATAACAACAGCAAAGTCCTTCTAGAGTAGATATTTTTTTTGATAAGCAAAATATGCTGCTTAAATCAGACAGATTTAATAAAAATGCAAATTCATTTTCTGCCAGCAGGAGGTGCTTTAAGCTCGAGAAACGAGAGTTTTTTTCGTTACGAGAGGTAACGGCTTTAGACAGAGCAGCTCTGAGCTTACAAACACTGCCTTATATGCAGGATGAAATGAAAATGACATTTTCTACACAGTCTTCCTTTAGAAAAGGATACAAAAGCACCCACGCCTCGGTTTGATTTTTAAACGTGCATTACGCGGTCATGTTTATTCAACGAAGCCTTTTGGAAAATCACTAAGTTTTGATATCGTAGCAGGTCGCCACAAATAAATAAATGTTTGCGAAACACATTCCACAGCACAATGACCTGAGATTAGCTTCTTTACTCATCATTAGCTGCGTTTGTAGCCGGCGACACTAACCAGGCCGCTAAACAAACACAGACCGGAAGTTAACTTAGTTAACTCTGATAACAAACAGATTTAGAGGCAGACTCAAACTGGACCATCAGACACAAAGATCACAACCACAGACTCTGGACTTTATAAACTACTGACATCAACAGCAGTAGCAGGAGTGAAAACAACTTTATTGTTTCTGATCATAATTTACTCAATTTTAAAAAGATTCTTATATCAGTTTGAACCTATTTTTTACAGGTATTGAAATATATCCCATTCAATGCACCATCTTGCATTAACTTACCTACTCGCGTCCTTGCTGATTATATCACAGTACAAATAAACAGAGATTAAAAAAAAGACAGCATGGGATCTGATTTTTTAACTAATTTTATCAGAATCGTGAGATATAAGAGTTGAACAGATTTTTTTTTAGACTGGAAATCAAACCTGTTTTAGAAAGTTCTTCCCAACACAGTTGCAGAAGATCCTACAAACGTATTGCACTTGTAGATCATCCTCCTTTCCATATTCTTACAGAAAACAATCTAAGATCTTTATTTTGTACACATCAGGCTTGACAGAGGATGGAGAGTACAGATAGCTTTGTGTAAAATGTAATTATATGCACAAAATGTGGTCATACAGTAAAGTGGAGTTTACCTTTATGGTCACTTATCTCCTGAAACATCTCAAGCGTCCACTGAACATGAGTGGCGTTCCAGTGGGTGATGTAGGTGTAGCATAAGCTCTGTTGAGAATATGCTAGTCTCATGAGAACATCACATTATATACTGGTGAAATAATAGAAAGAAATTATTTATTAATGTGGTATTTTAATGGACTTCGACTTGCTTACGTCATTGGAGGTCCAAAAAAAGATGATAAGAGATTTGATAAGAGACTTGAACTGGATCATCAAACTGGATCTCTCAGCATCACAAATATTAAAACCACAGACTCTGGACTATATAAACTAGAGGTCACCAATAGCAGCAGCATCAACCCTTTCCTGAGCATCAGCAGCAACAGAGTCAAGACATTTCATGTTACAATCATGTTACTGTTCAAATCTGCTGACGCACACCATGCTGCGCTGTAACAGGAACATCCCAGATGAAGATGATGAGGAAATTACGTTGCTCCCTTTCACAAGTGCATTCTAAATTACTAAATAACAACACACACCTACTCTGAAAAATTTGGAAGATACCTGTAAACTGTGTATAGTTACATTTGTTTATATATATGGCCAACAGCCATATCACCCTGCAGCCCAAGCCTGGTTGCCCTCTGAAGTTAAGCAGGGTTGAGCCTGGTCAGTACCTGGATGGGAGACCTCCTGGGAAAACTAGGTTGCTGTTGGTAGAGGTGTTAGAGAGGCCAGCAGGGGGTGCTCACCTTGTGGTCTGTGTGGGTCCTAATTCCCCAGTATAGTGACAGTACTCTATACTGTCAATAGAGTACCGTCTTTCGGATGAGACGTTAAACCGAGGTCCTGACTCTCTGTGGTCATTAAAAATCCCTTGACACTCATCGTAAAGAGTAGGGGTGTAACCCTGGTGTCCTGGCCAGTTTCCCTCTGGCCCTTGTCTATCATGGCCTCCCAATAATCACCATCCATTGATTGGCTGTATCGCTCTCTCTTCTCCACCTGTAGCTGGTGTGTGGTGAGCGCACTGGCGCCATTGTCCTGTGGCAGCTGTCGCATCATCCAGGTGGATGCTGCACACTGGTGGAGGTTGAGGAGAACCTCATGTTTTTAAATATGTCTATTTTGGTTTTACAAATATATTTTTCAGTTTTAGTTTTAATTATTTTAGTGCATCAAGTTAAACTATGTTAAAGGATATGTACTGTAATGCCACTGGAACTTGCTGAAATAAAATAAGATGCAATTGTTATTGTTTATTTTAAGTAACATTTTTTTGACATTTTATTTTTAACTTTTAAGCTTTCCCCATTAACTTTACGCTGCATTTTCAAAGCAAAAATTTGCTGAATGTGATGTAATTTCTTTCGTGGCAACAAAACCTTTGAGATAATATTTTCATCACTTGTTACTTTTCCAACTTTTCTCAGACATCTTCCTGCTAAATTAAGACAGACGACTGTGGACTTGTAGAGCGGAGGCTTATCTCTGCTGGCCAATTAAGTTATTGGCAGAACAGTCTACTTTAACCTTTACAGCACATGTCCACATGACCATAATGAAATATCGTCTGGATGTCGCAGGAGCATTTAATCAATTAAACATGTTTATGAAGTTAGGAAAACTAACCGCGTAGAAAGGAACTCATTATCTCCCGTCCTGTGGGATGAAGAGTATCCTTTCCATCCCTCTGATTCCTTGCCCGACTCTCTCTCCCTTTGTCTTGAACTCGGTCACTGTCTCTGGTACAGTTGAGAAAGTAAGTCCATGACTGAAACGTTTCTGTTTATTATTACTGTTGAGACAGTTCCTTCAAGTCACACATACTTTAAAACAAAAGCCAGCTTTATTCTTGATGTATCGTTTTTCCCTGTAATCACAAACGTCAATGATGTATGGGTTCTTATGGCAGAGAGATGTGTAGAAAACTCGTTTTTTCCAGAAAGGAGTGTGTGTGTAGGTTTTTTTAAGTTCTCTTTCAACAAGCTCATCTCTGTTTGGATCTCCAGCGTGTTAGAACAAATGTCCACACTGACACGTATTTAGCGTTTCAACACAGATCAAAAGAAAACGCTTTCACTCCACTTCAAAGCCTTTTCTTTCAGTTAGAAATCTCTCAATAGCTGGTTTGACTTTGACTTTTTAGGGAGGGCAAAGAAGAAAGTTGGCGAACTGCGAAACTCTCAGCCTTTTTTCAAGCAATGCCGCTTCTCCAGTTTTTCAATAGGTTAACTGTGCTGAAGCAACGCCAACACAAACTGTTACAGAACTGCATAAGAACTTGTTCACGTCTTTGATAAACAAAAAGACAGAGCTGTGACTGAAACTGAGTATGTGGGAGTATACTGTATGTTGATGAAGTGTGCAGGCGCTTCCTTCACTTTCTTGCAAATGAAGCAGTTTATAAGTCATAGTTTGAACGAACATGAAGCTGCTTGTGTACTTTGTGATTTGGCTTATGGTGATAAAGGATTCTGGATAAGTTCTGAGTACCAAGCTGAAACGATTAGGTTATGTAGAGCATTGTGAAGGTTGGCGAGTGGTGTGTTAGGGACATTTGTATGAGGCAACTTGGAAAGTGTGTGCATTTCATTTATGAAGCACATTTATTAAAATGTCTTCGTACAGTACGTGTATGTACAACTATCCATCTTTTCTCCAAACCACTTGTCTTAAATAGGATCATTTGGATGCTGGAGCCTGTCCCAGTGTTTTCTGTGTGTAGAGCACAGTATATACACACTGCTGTTCAGACATTCGTGCTTTTATATAAGATTTTTCTCTCCATGGTCACCAAGGCAGCATTTATTTGATCAAATGCACAGTAATAGTAATATTTTTAATTTAATGTAATTCGGCAAAGCTGATCTAGTCCAGTCTTCACTCTTCAGTGCCACACGATCCTTCAGAAATCATTCTAAAATACTGATTTAAGAAGCATATTTTCACAGTTTAGTACAGCGGTACTAAAATAACCTTGTGGAAAATGGGACTTTTTTGAATAGCAAGTCTTGTAAATTGAATGCATCCTGGCTACTTAAATCTATTATTTTCTTTCAAAAAATCCTAATGGCCAAAAACAGAAGTAATATAAATAGAATATTTGAATTAGTGTTTTGCATGACCTTATAAATAATTACAGTTGTGTAATGTACTTATTAAATCTCACCATATGTACCTGCAAATGTATAGGTAGAGCTTTACTATAAATTTGACAGTTAATGATTGAAATGCTGATCACATTTGTGGGTTAATAAACTAGCTACATCAAACATTCCTGTTTGATCCACGGTTTTGGCAGTCATAGAGTGAGTCTCTCTCAGAGCCCTTATGCATTATTCCTGCATGGATTGCTATTGGATTTACACACAATTTTTTTTTATTTTAATTGTTATTATTTCAATACTTTTGGTCAGTGTCACAATAAATAAGGAAATCCTCCCTGTAGTATAGAGAGCATGTATTAAAATGATTGATTGCTTGCTCTCGAGTTTTTCTTCATTCCATTCCATTGACAAACTGGTCTGCAATTTAACAACATATGTGAGGGGTAGACAGAGGATTAAGCAATTCATCTGTGCAAGTTTTTCAAGCATCAGGCCAATCTGAGTTCACCATGACTGCCAACAGAAAGCAGTCTCAAAGAAGCAGCCGAATTTCCTTTAATAATGCATCTTTTGTGACCAGTTCTTCCAAACCACAATCTATTGTATATGCTCAAAAACAATAGGACCATTTGAAATCTATCTAAATGTGCTTGTGCCTCCATCCATCTCTCTTTGTCTAACAGTTCTTAATGCCAACTCTAGGGTTTGCTTCTGGACTGGGCTCCCATTTAGAAGTGGTTTTGTGGTTGAGTTTAAAGTTCTTTGAGTTTCACGATGTTCTTGCCATAATGCCATTTCAGGATGGGCTCAGAAGTGAAGCATAAAGTAACAGTCTTCTCCTAATCTGGATCAGGACTCCAAAGGATCAAGTCATCAATATAAATAAGGTTAGCATAAAGTGATTTGTTCATTCACATGTTTAAACACAAAAAAATTGCCCAACTGGTTTCTCAACTCGGCTCTATTTGATGAGGGACACGCTTGCTTCAGAGTCTCAGAAGTTTCCCAATGTTGCTTTTATGAATGTTCAGTTTATGGTTTCATAAATGTGCAGGGTTGTGTGGAGTCATTGTGTAGGCCGGTCGGCCGGCATTACTTCACTTGGCATCTTAAAGAAGGGATTATGGTAGAATGCATCTCCACAGAGGGCTCGGTTCCCTCTCAAAGTGCAGTAAGACATATTATTTGCGTCCCACATAACCGGTTGTGTTGATGCATTCAGACTGGGCAATTTTCATGCAGCTAATTTGTTCTCTGTAATGGATGCTCAAGCAGTACACAACATTCAAACCTGTTTATACAAATTTCAGTTGCCTGTGCCGTTTCTGGACACCACTGAAGGCTTTTTCCGCCAAAGATTTAGCTTGATCATAGTCATTTTGTGGCCATACTGTAGTAAATGATCAGCCTGTCTGTTTGTTGGCTTTTTAAACAAACAAAGACTACTGCCGTTGCCCACTAAAATGGGGGAAAATGGTAAAGCATGTTAGGCAGATGCTAAAACAAATAAAAAATGTTGAATGTAGTTCAAACCACAAAATACAATGTCAGCTGAGCTATAAATGAACGGGCTAATCAGAGAAAGACACTGATTCTTTTTTCGGTATATGCTGAATGTTTACTATGTTGGAAAACCGCTGCTTGTTCATGCCTCTTTAAAACTGTCTTACAGGCTCTGATTTAATCACATCCCCGCAGCATGGAGCTTCGCACACAGGACTGCCACTAATGATGGGACCTGCTCCACTTCATCAAAGAAAGTGTTTCTCTCTCTCTTTCTTTCTCCCTGTCTGTCTCGCTCCACTCTCGGAGGAGCAAGGATTCAATCCATTAAATATAGACAAGAGCGGTCGCACAATGGAGAACCTTTTCTGACACTCGCTGTTCGACGTTGGATTATAAAATCAGTCTGAAATCTACATCTAGCATCTCAGTGTTCAGATCATTGATGGGAAAAGACCATCTGCTCACACGGGCCGCAACTATAAAGCAAATTTCATTGGGTTTTCTGGCCCTATTACCACTCAGATCCATCTGATTCTGTTATCCACCAGAGAAGGTGGGGAGGATCAGATCAAAGCCTCTGTGGAAGGAGAGAACCTTCTTTGTGAAAATCTGTCTCAGCATTGCAAAGCCAAAGAGATGAAAGGAAGATTAATAGAGGTTGACGATAGCCACTGACACATTCAGAAATGACGCAATCAAATAAACAACGGCTTAACATTCAATACAACCAGCTTAGAGGAGATCTATGCCGTATATTCCTGGAGAAAACACGGACGGGTCCAAACACAAGCTAAGTATGAGGCATGAACATACATCACTATTCACAATTAATTAATAATCACA
Organism: Enteromius thamalakanensis; assembly: GCA_032357475.1. NCBI lineage: Eukaryota > Metazoa > Chordata > Actinopteri > Cypriniformes > Cyprinidae > Enteromius > Enteromius thamalakanensis. The sequence goes on from JAUCMT010000051.1 coordinate 3,639,459, forward strand.
TCCCGCAGGATCTTTATACCCCTCCTCCTGCTGCTTCCTTCCTTCCATATCTTCAGCCCTTCCTCCCTCATTCTTTCCATGGTCATAATCGGCGTCAGCATAACGAAAGCTCCTGTGGATGGCGCTTCAGTTTAGCGCTGTCAAACTATCCCAGCACTTAGCACTGTGGAATGACAGCTTGTTCTATATCATCAAAGCGCCTTCATTGAGAATTCGAGGAGGCCTTGTTATAGGCATTTGCTGTGAGTCAGCACATACACGAAGACTGCTTCTGAGAACTCCAAACTAGTCCAATAGAATGTCTTGCTTCGTCTTTCCCATCTAAAAAACAGCTTAAGATGGTTTAATGATTAAGTTGGTTTCCCACTGGTGCTAGTTTTAGAAAGGTTTGGGGTTCTTTTCTACTGCTACAGTGGGTGTGGTAAATGATATGCCATTATCTCAGTAAAATGACTTGAAAGCGGGTCAAGTTGTTTGTAGCCAGCCAACGTAGAACATAGGTACACATTTAGTAAATGTATTACCCCATGACGTGTAGCCAACTCGTTTTTTGCTGTTTGCAGTCTATTCTTTACAACTTTGACGATTGTTTGCATTCACATAAAGCTACGTTTCACACTGCATGAAGCAATATTCAAAATAGCAATGCTGCTATTGTAATGGAAGCAGCAGATCTCTTTTTTTATATAGTGACTTATAGCCAAGTACAATTTTGTATGTATGAATGATCCGTTCACATTAAGATGAATCTATATTTCATGCCAACTTTAAGACCATAAAAACAAAGTTAAGTTGTTGAGGGTTGTTTGACCCTACCCTCTTGCAATTGCAGTTTCTTGAAGATTTTGTATAGATAATGCATATAAAAGGAGATTAATGGACTTTCATTTCATTACTAGGAATGCAATCTGCTGTCTATCTGAGAATGTTTATTCAATGATGTAAAAATGGAGTTGCTTTGAGAATAGGCGATTATTGTTCTCCTGAACAGTTCCATATGTCTGAGGGTGAATCGAGAGAGAGGACTATTGTCCTCCTTTTGTTGGAACTCAAATGCTTGGGTAAATCTTAAACACATTTCCTTAAATGACTAGATGTGAATTGCACAGATAGCATTTATTTGACATCAGTTCAATTAGCACACAAATGAGCCTTTTATTGTAAACTGTAAGGTTTTACTTGGGTCAATTGTTTGCTTTTGAGTGCTCAAGCTGAGAGTTTGTCAAAATGACTTTAAAAGAAAATGAATCACGGTATTCCTGATGCTTGTTGTAGCAGTGGATGACTAAGTAGATAAGGCTTTTTTGTTACCATGGTTGTTAGACCAGTACAAGAAACAAACTTCTAAATGTGGGTGGCATTTTGTCTTGGCCCAGGCTCTGTGGTAATGCTGTTTTGAAAGCCCTCACTAAATGTTGTGTTTCCTGTCAGTACACACAAACATTGCCCCAATCCGAAACCGTAGAGTATAATAAATCATTGTGTTCTTTCCAGACTGAGAGCATGTGGATAGCGGCTCTAGTGTTTTTCTGCTTGGCTAATAGGACACAGGATGAGCATTTCTATTTTATGGACCTACGTCAATTAACCAAGAAATGGTAGATGGAGATGGGGCCATAAAACCCATCATGTTCCCTCAGGGCCTTCAGACTTTTTTCTTTTATATTAATTGTCCATACTTATTTATCTAGATGGTGGTTATTTTTTGCTATAATGGTTCTAGTAAACACTAGTGCACAACACTCAATGAAGATGACCATTCTGATAAATGGAGTAATGGAAGTGCAGCGGAAGGCTTTAATGCAAGAGAGAGTTCTTTAAAAGGTACTTGAAAGTTGGTTGTGAGTACACTGAAGCTCTGTTCCAAAAACCAAATGAGCTGTCTTGTAAGCCAGAATTCTAACAGCAATGTAACTTAATAAGTGACTGATTTGGAACACAGGGTTTCTCTGTTTGACTCTCTCTCTCTCTATATATATATATCAAACAAATGTGTGGTAAAGTAGTTTTAAGTATATGTGCTTGAAGGTTGGTCTGAGAAGGGGTAATGGTGCAGATCTCTTAGTCTGCCACAGCTGGACTTGGTTTAGAGTGTGTTATCCCTCTCTGAGGCAGACTTCAGGGTGAAACTGAGGTGGCTGTATGCCAAGAGTTGTTTGGGGGGGGGTCAAGTTTAGGCTTTGCGACCCCAGAATAATAAGGCGAGAGTTCAGGCAGAAGTCAGGAAGCCATTGTTTTCAAAAATTCCTGTTATTTGGTTATTTGATCTGACCATAAGTGCGCAAGCTCCCCTGTAGCTGCACAGGGAGGCCAATGCAGAATAAAATAGAAGGGTCCACTAGAGAAAATGCTTCTATTTGATTGCAACCTTTTTCTTTACATTATGTATTATTAGCAATAATTCGTTTTTAAAGTTTTGTTAAAAATAGTGCACAATTGATTTAAAAAAATAAATATCTATTTTACACACTGCTGTTCGAAAGTTTGGGAAATTATTTTTATTCAACAAATGCATAAAACTGATCAAAAGCTTGCATAATGTCACAGTAATTGAAAAAAAGGTTACGAGGTTACGAACGTGAAGGAGGGAACGGAGACGTTACATATGAGATCCCATATGTAACGTCGAAGGGATTTGACTGAAAGGGTAACAGTTATTTTAAACTTGTGTAGGAGGTTTTAAAATGTTTTCGACATTGGTAATAAGAAATTTTTCTTGAGCACCAAATTAGCATATTAGAATAATTTGTGAAGTATCACCTGATGATCAAGACTGCTGTATCACCTCGACTGGTGTAAGACTGGTGTATTGACTATTAAAAGTTCAGCATTACCATTACAATAATAAATTACATTTTAAAATATATTAAAATAGAAAAGTTATTTTAAATCAATATTTCACAATATGACTTTTTTACTGTATTTTAATCAAAGAAATGCAGCGCTGGTGAAAGTAAAAGACTTATTTTAAAAACATTAATAAAAGCTTAGTTTCTTTAGGGAAGCAAAACAGGTTCTTCTATGGCATTACTGTGAAAGCCCAATTTTGGAACCTGTATTTTTTAAAAGTAAATGGTTGAAATTTCAAAAACTTTGTTTACTTTCAGCTCTAAATTTGATTTTGTTTCTCAGATTTCCAGTGTTTTCTCAGACATTTATACCCCACTGTATATTAACTACATCTCTGCTACCCAACACTGATCTACTTCTGAGATAGAGCATTTGAATTTTTACTCAAATTGAATTGTAGCTGTAATTTACAGTTCTGCAAGCTCTCTTAGCAAGAACCACAAGCCATCAGTCAGGAACATCAGAGAGAGCTGACGTGATCCTTTTTTATGTACTGTAAAAAAGAACATGTACAAGCTACATTAAGTCAATTCTGACTCTTACTTGCACTAATAACATAAATAGTGCATGCAGTTTTCTGCAAAGACTTTAAAGTTACCATTTTAACTTTTAGAGGCACTTAAAAGCTTTACCACCAGTGGATGAGGCTTTTTCTTAATGAGCTGAGTAACCTCTCTTGCCTTTTCTCCCATGCACTCTCTCTCTCATTCTCTTTAAATAACAGCAGACAGCTAGATCACAAATTATTAATTGTAGCAAGCCTTCATGCTTTGCTATTATATGCTACATGACTGTATGATTCACAAACTTCTGTACTGCAAAAAATTCTACTGGCTAGTTCAAGACCAATGATGGCTCTTACCTCAGAACTTATGGATTTATAAAATTAATAGAAAATAACTAAAAATGTTACATTGAAATATTTTGTTAAATTAACTTGTTCTGATCTTTTTGCACTTATATATGTTGCATATAATAGTTAATGAACTTTAGTTTATAATCTAGATTTCAATACTTAGGAATATGACATATTATTTTTAGAAGTTCTGTTATGTGAATGCATTTCAGCACTATTCTGATATTCTTTGGTTTTCTTAAAGTGCTTATATTGCAGCCATTTGCTAAAATCATTTAAGTAATTTTTTCTTCCTCATTAATGTACACACATCACCCCATCACCCCACAACAAAACACAGAATTGTTGAAATTTTTACAGATTTATTTAAAAAGAAAAACTGAAATATCACATGGTCCTAAGTATTCATTGTTTGTTGTGACACTCATATATTTATCTCCGCTGCTGTCCATTTCTTCTGATCACCCTTGAAATGGTTCTACACCTTCATTTAAGTCCAGCTGTGTTTGATTATACACACACCTGTCTATATAAAACCTTACAGCTCACCATGCATGTCAGAGCAAATGAGAATCATGAGGTCAAAGGAACTGCCTGAAGAGCTCAGAGACAGAATTGTGGCACGGCACAGATCTGGCCAAGGTTACAAAAACATTTCTGCTGCACTTAAGGTTCCTATAAGAGCACAGTGGCCTCCATAATCCTTAAATGGAAGATGTTTGGGACGACCAGAACCTTTCCTAGAGCTGGTAGTCCGGCCAAACTGAGCTATCGGGGGAGAAGAGCCTTGGTGAGAGAGCTAAAGATAAAGAAGAGCCCAAAGATCACTGTGGCTGATCTCCAGAGATGCTGTCGGGAGATGGTAGAAAGTTGTAGAAAGTCAACCATCACTGCAGCCCTCCACCAATCAGGGCTTTATGGCAGAGTGGCCCGACGGAAGCCTCTCCTCAGTGCAAGACACATAAAAGCCTGAATGGAGTTTGCTTAAAAAAACACCTGAAGGACTCCAAGATGTTGAGAAATAAGATTCTGTGCTCTGATGAGACCAAGATAGAACTTTCTGGCCTTAATTCTAAAACAAAACAGGCACTGCTCATCACCTGTCCAATACAGTCCCCACAGTGAAGCATGGTGGTGGCAGCATCATGCTGTGGGAGTGTTTTTCAGCTTCAGGGACAGGACAACTGGTTGCAATCGAGGGAAAGATGAATGCGGCCAAGTACAGGGATATCCTGGAACAAAACCTTCTCCAGAGTGCTCAGGACCTCAGACTGGGCCGAAGGTTTAGCTTCCAACAAGTCAATGACCCTAAGCACACAGCTAAAATAATTAACAACTTCTCAACAACTCCGTGACTGTTTTTGAATGGTCCAGCCAGAGCCCTGACTTAAACCTAATTGAGCATCACTGGAGAGCCCTAAAAATGTCTGAAACCTAAAAACTTGTTGACTCATGGCTGTATTCGATCAAAAGGGTGCTTCTACTAAGTACTGAGCAAAGGGTCTGAATAATTAGGACCATGTGATATTTTCTTTTTATATAAATTTGCAAAAATGTCAACAATTCTGTGTGTTTCTGTCTATATAGTTTGCTGTGTGTAGGAAAAAAATCAACTTAAATGATTTAAGCAAATGGCTGCAATATAACAAAGAGTGAAAAATTTAAGGGGGTCTGAATAATTTCCGTACCCACTGTATTTAGATTAAATTTGTTAGAAAAGTCAAAATGAAGGGAAAAGGCAAACAATAAAATATTTCATGTTGTAGGCTATTAGTTAAGCTGCTTAGGGAATTCTGGAAATTATGATTAATTGAAAAGGCAAATAATTCAATTGTTGCTTTAATTAATCAATTAGGTTTAAAAAGATGAATGGCAAAAGGTGATAAAATCTATAGTAATGAATCACTGTACACGCTTATCTGGATTCCAGCCACAAAATTCAAACCGCTTATTAGTAAGCATTGTTGGAAAAATGTCAAGTTAGTATACAGACTTCACACGTTGACGTGTCCCAGCAGCCCCCTCTGCGGTAGAGCAGTGTCTGTACATCAGCTGAACTGATCACCCGGTGGGCAGATGGGAGGGTCATCTGGGTGCAGGTTTGAAGGGATTAGGATGGGGATGATTAGCACAAAGGGCTCTGCTGAATATGTAGCATCGCATTATAGATGCTGATGTGCTTCGATTGCATGGTGTTTTCTGTGTCAACAAGGTCTCTCTCCTTCCCCTCTATGTCTTTCTCTCTCAGCAGGTTGGTGACAGCACCATAAGGAGTCTGTGTTCCTGCACAAAGATTAAGTGTGTGACATAGTCTGTCGAGTTCATATTTCAAACCTGGAGACATCCACAGCTCCTGAGAGTGAACTCAGGATGTTTCATTTGGAGTTCAGTGTAAGTAATACTTAAAGGTAAAGTGTATATTTTCTGTGCTATTAGCAGTACCAAATGGAATAGCCAAAATATGAATATGTATTTGATAAAAAATGAATGTACCAAATTTGACATTATTACAGTTTCATTCTGCTTTTTAAACAATGAATTTAAATTGTTTAAACAATTTAAATTGAGATTAATTACAAATTATTTTATAGACAGATAAAATCTATAGTACCAACCAAATATTGTTTGTTTTTACGCTATTGGTCTTATAAAGAATGTGTAGTGTATATTTATATTGTTATGAAGCAGACAGACTCGGCAAATAAAAGGTAACAATGTTTTATTTACAAGATGAATAATTGAACAAAGGTAAGCAATCTGAAGAAATCCAATCTCTGGAGAAAACGATAATCAAACTAAATAGTCTCTTTTCCTTTCTTTGTAGAATCACAGATAGAGATGACAGACAGACGACCACAGCCACCCACCACTTGCCACAACTGAGACGAGGAGAGGAATCACAGGAGCTGGAGAGAACACGGAGGATCAAGGAGCTTTCTGGATGGGAACAGGTAAGAACAATCGCTAGAGAGTGAATGGTTAGAGTCCACTTTCAATCACCGAGCTCGGACAGTAAGTGAAGAGTGGTGTGTGGTTTTAAGTGCTCTGTGATTGGTGCTGGGATCGGGAACAGGTGATGATTACAGGTGTGTTGAGTTAATACTCTGATGATTGAGATTGCTGCGTGGAAGTGAGGGTGGAGCCTGGTGTGGATGTAACATATATTGTATTGCACGTAATAACAACTGTTTTCAAAGCAGGTTTCCTCAACATTCCTCCTTCTGCATTGTTTAGACAAACAGATGTCAGTTAGGTTGGCTTAGATGTGACGCTTAAACCAACATTTCACTGGAAAAGCAGCCTGCGAATAACTGACATATGATCACTCTTCTCATTGATCTAGGCTGGGTTAAAAAAACTTTTTTAACTTTATACACGCATCAGCTGTAATAAAATCTTTTTGGTAATGCGCTGGTAATTATGGGAAAAAATGAACAGCCTGATTGAAATAGCTTTAAACTAGTATTTAAACCACAATATATTTATACTGTCAGTTGAGAAAAAGCAGATGCATTCAAAATAGCCATTTACTCTTTGATGCTGGCAGAGATATTTTTTTCCACAAACCCTTCTTGTACTGTTTTAATGGAGAAGTAGTGCCACTTTAAAGAAAGAATCAATTATCACTTTCATAATTCAAAAATAAATCACCAAAGCTTTTTGTTGCGAGTGCAGCAATAAAGCTTATATCATAGTTAGATATAGCAATAATGTTTGTAAAAACATATTTAAAATAAAATGTATTTAATGTTTAAAATGGTAAATATAACAAAAGTAGTAAATTAATAATAATTTTAAATAGCCTTTATCAATTTTTTAAACGTCCAAATTAATTTTAATGCACATAAGAAATTAATTATTTAGGTCTATTTTTGTATTTTAGCAATATAAATTGAAGTATGTTTTTATGTTTAGTTGAAAACGTATTATTTGAGTGTTTTAATTAGAACTTAAATGTTATTCCAAATGATTATTATCCGCTAAATAAATAGCATGATGGGTAGATTTGACCTCTGCAGCGTAGATCTATATTTACAGAAATGATATTTTGCAGAGACTTATGGTTTCTCCATCTATACTGTATTAGGGCATCACGAGCCAAGCACATTTCTCAAAGAACCTCTGAGGTGAATGTGACACCTGCAGTTAAATGAATAAAAATCCAACATTTAGAGAGTTGCGGGGATGGTGAAGCAGCATGCTGTTGTAGTGCATGCTGCGGGATGTCGGAGAACTGAATGACAAAGTAACTTCTTCAAAGCCTGCTGGGTGGATGGAGCAATGAGAGTGAGAGGTGCTGTTTTAGAAGGCAGACGCGTTGTTCGTGTGCAACACCGTGCTGCGTTAAAGGCCTGTGGGATTTGCTCACTCTCTCTGTCTCCTTGACATCTCTCTTTCTTTCTTTCTTTCTCTCTCTCTCTCTATCAGCTCTTTTGATCTGCTCTGTTCTGTGTGGATGTTTCACACCAGCTGTTTGCTTCCCTTTGAGAATAATTCACAGCATGCTGTCTAAATTATGAAATGAGGACTGACTAGCTTAGCAAAACTGACATTCTATTGCTTAGTGTTTGTTCTGCTTTTTAATTTAATGAGCAAATATTTGAAAGATAAAAAGGTAGAACTGTAGAAGTCTGATGCCTTTGACAAGTCAACAGCCACATTTTGTCATACATTACTGCTCACTGATGCTGCATTTATTTGATTGCATATAATAAATATCATTTTAAATGTAATTTTGTAATTCTCAGCAACCAAGTCTTCAGTGTTAACTGATGTTTCAGAAATTGGGCACTCAAAAATATTTGTTAATATTATCAAAGTTAAAACAGCTGTGCTGCTTAAAGGAACACACCACTTTTTTTGAAAATAGGCCTCTTTTTCCAACTCCTCTGTACAGTTGGGTTTTACTGTTTTTGAATCCCTTCAGCCGATCTTCAGGTCTGGCGATAGTACTTTTAGCTGTAGCTTAGCATAGATCATTGAATCTGATTGATTAGACCATTAGTATCACACTCAAAAATGGCCAAAAGGTTTTGATGTTTTTCCTATTTAACAGTTGACTTTTCTAAAGTTACATTATGTACTAAAACTAAGTGTAACTATACTCTTATTCCCAAGTTGTAATCAAGGAACTTTTTAATTAATAATAAGTCAACAATATGTGCTTTATGCGCACTCTGTAGTCTTTTTTTATTTTTTTTGCCCAGCCTTACTTATTTAAAGTACATTACAGAAGATGAAGTAGGAGAGATGGATGTTCTACATTAGAATGCTTACTGACCCCAAACTATCGTATGCTATTTTGAATGCCCTCTAGTCACGATTGTTTTCACAATATAGCAGTTTGTCATAGCTTATTGCTTAAGTATACATTATACTTTCATTGTAGATATTTGTGGATTCTGGGAGCAGTTCTTTTTCCTCTAGGGATGTGTTTGCAGTCATCACTCCTTGGTGTGAAAACTCATTGTAGATTAAATATGCATGCATCGCAACAAAATGAAACCAAGGAATTAGTATGCAAAGTGTCCACTGTACAGTAAATACCCTTAAACGGGGGAATTTTAAGCTGCCCTTACACTGTTGCTGATAAATGATAAAACAGAAGTCATTCATTACTAATAAGGAGCAGCTTGAAATTCTGACCATATGCATATGTTGAATTTTCATGTCTAATTTCAGCTTTGGATATGTTGAAATAGACCATATGTGACTGCCAGACTGAATGTGAGGTATTCTAAACAAATCTATGAAATTAGTGATGAACAAAGTGAAAAGTTCTTTATATATATATTAGGGGTGGGCATAGATTAATTTTTTTAATCTAGATTAATCTAGATTAATTTTCAAATTAATCTA
>JAUCMT010000051.1:3649123-3694811 GCA_032357475.1 Enteromius thamalakanensis
AAACAAAACAAAACAAAACAAAACAAAACAAAACAAAACAAAACAAAACAAAACAAAACAAAACAAAACAAAACAAGCCCTTTCACTTCTGATTAATTTATAGCATTGCTGATTTTTTTTTTACTGACTCAAACATGTACTTTGTACTTTTAAATTCTAAATATTCTAATACATTATATTATTATATAATTGTTTACATCACATGCAATTTATCAACCAAAACAAAAGATACACTTAACACCACAATGGTAAAGTACAGTACTGCACAAGCTAATGGAAGCTCATTTATGCCACATAAAAAAAGCTTTTGTAAATCATAATTATAGATAATAAAAATGTTATTAAAACATTAACTATGAGATAAAATGACTAAGTTATGAGACATCAAGTGTTAATTATGCAAAAAGGCAAATTCATGTAACTGACAAATGGTTTTGCCACAATTATGCAAGATACAGCAGAAGTAAAAAAAAATGCAATGGCATTAAAGGTTAGAATAGATAAATAAATAAATATATATATTTTGAGGTGTTTAGTAGACCAAGCTATTGTTTGGCCTCAGAAGAATTGAAATTAATATTAATAGATTATATTAGATAATTGCACTAAATGATTTTCAACTTGTGTAAAACTTGACGGTTCAATCCTATTTAAGCTTAAGCTTTTAGGCATTAAACAACAAAATAAAACACTAATCTAAAATATTAAATTGAGTAAATGCATTCATTTAAACATATTTTTTAGGTTGAAACATTTTTCTAAGTTTAGCCTTAGGTAAAGTAATACAATACAAAATTAGTTATAAATACTGTACGAGAGTGCTGTTTTGGTTTTGTTGGCCAAGGGGCAGAAAAGAAGACTGCAGGTTCTTCTGCAAGACTTCTTCCTATGATCAGAACATTTCAAAGTGATTTAGCCCCAAACCGAGCCCATTTTAACATTAACCGCAAGCGACCTTGCAGACATACATTCATACAAATCCCTGCACCTACAATGTCAGAAAGGAGAGAATCAAGCTTTTAGTTACAATATGTGACAGTTACCCTGCATTATCCACTGGAGGTTTGCATGGAAGGCATGTGACCTGGGGCACGGTTGTTGCGTGACCCTGTCAGTGTGTATCCCCATGTCCATGCCCTTGGCGGTAGCCACACAGTCCTCCTGTATGCCCTCAGGTAAATTAGCACACACACGCACACACAAACTATCCATAATCTCTCGCTTCATGACAACAGTCATTCAGGCCAGTGGTTTCACAACGTCGCGCAAGATTACTACAGCAAGCGAGACAGACGTTACATGCCCGAAGAGGAGCTGTGTTCCCTGTTTCCCCACGAGGCTCCTCAGATGCTGCTGCTACTCTAGAGCTCAGTAAAAACGAGCCCTATGGACTCTAAATAAGAGTTTATGGAGTTTGCATCTGCGGCCATCCGTTACACACAAACTAGCTGTGCATTAACCTAATAGCTAGAAATGTATATGAAGTATGTTTTCAAATGGCATACATTATAAAATCACAGTGTACAGTAATGCAAGCCTATGTTATTAGGCACATTTCATTATTAAATATTAATGTTCTACGTGTACATTTACATGCTTCTGCTTTAGATACACTTGAGGAATCGATGTAGGCTAAACAACAAGATTATAAATTATAGCACACAGTGCGGTTCAGATAAGGTAAGACAGATTTCTGGGAACATGTCTACGGACCTGTGTTAGAATGTGATTAAAAATGTATTTGAATGGATGTGCCTGCCTCTGTGTCTCATGATCACAGCTGGCATGCAACACTATTATGGAGCATCAAAAACCACTTCAATCTTTTGGGTAACACTTTACAATAACAGTGCATGAACTATGTACTAATACATGAATTAACAATTTCTTGACTATAAACTAATGATGAGTTAAGACATGTATTAATCAAGAACTAACTTAACTACAGTACAACATGACTCATATGAATTACTGCATGAATAACACCAACTTTATTACATGTTAGTTATTGCATGTTAGTTAATGTATTAATTAACAATTTATTGTGGTAATCTAAATCAAACATTCTTTAATGGCACAAAATTGTTTATAAATTTGCCACCTGAAGCTGTCACGTCATGAATTCATGAGTTGTTAATGTATCATTATGTCATGACTTTACTTGGGGAAGCACATCATTATTAACTCTTCATTAATTACTTATACAGTAACATGAATTCATGACTTGTTAACATCCTTAAAAAGTTTTCAATTACAAATATTTTATACATATTCAGCTCAGATATTTGGTGCTTTTCGGGGTTTTATTAAGAAGTGAACGAGCAGAGGTCCTGTGGCTGCATTTGGATGGAGAAGGATCTGAATGGTAGGAGGAAAGTTGACATTTTGAAGAGGCAATAGTGGACCAAAAGAAGAGCAAGAGCACAAGAGAAACATCTGACATCAGTGCATTATTGTGATATAATGACAGTAAACCAATCTATAACATAACCAAAAAGATAATCATCTTCTCTATGATTTTAATTTGGAAAATTGTGTCAGTTTAATTATAATGAAAACATTATAGAATGGCAGCAGTAGAATAACTCAAAACAGGATGAGATTAACTTTTTTTTTAAATTATGAATGCATTATTGTTTGTTGGATTAAATGTAAATATTGCAAGACCTTGTCGTTGATGTTTGTGACAGCTGCAGGTGGCAGATCTATAAACAGTTTTGTGCCATTGAAGCATGTTTGGTTTAGTTTACCACAAATTGTTAATTAATACATTAACTAACATGCAGTAAGCAACATGTAATTAAGGTGGTGTTATACATGCAGTAATTCATGTCGTAGTTAAGTTCTTGAACAATAATTGTCTTAACTCATCATTAGTTTATAGTCAAGTAATTGTTAATTTTCATCAAACAGAAAAGAATGACCATTTCATCTACCAATATATTATCATTTTGTTCACTAAGGCAAGAAAACAATGCAGTTTGGAACGACATGAAGGTGAGTAAAGGATAACAAAGTTTTTGACTGAGCTGTATTTTTAAGTCGTATCTGTCTGCGACTTTCACTTTTAAAATGAACTTTTACAAACTTCATATGCTTTAAATACTCAACTGGCATGTTTTTTCTATACATGCGAGTAGGACAATATGAAATTATTAGTGCTTGTACAGACAGATTCTCTCTCCTTTTTTCAGTTTTTGGTCTGATGACACTGCAGAGTGTGGAAAGATGGAAATGGGTGGATGAATCAATAGGGGATAGAGAAGAAAATAAGAAAGAGAGAGAGCGCTGGCACCCATGTGATTTTTTTTTAAGCTCCTAAGGCGTTTCTCTCACTCTTTCTCTACTCTCTCTCGCTCCCTGCTCCTCTTTTGAATGGCTGCATGACAGCAAAGAAGGTTATTCTTGGCAAGTTTTCTCCTCCCTTTCAGCAAAAACAGCCTTTACTGCACTGGCCTGCTCCAGCCTGTCTGGGGCCCCTCTCCCTCCATTTCTCTCCCCTTCTTTTTTTTTTTCTTTTTGCATTCTCTCATTCTTTTTGTGTACCCACTTACACTTTCTCATTGTTAACATCTCTTTTTGCAATTTATATTTAATTCCTCACAAAATATTTCACATATTTCAGCATCTCATTATTCTAAAGTAAGTTCGCTTTTCTCATTTCCCCTTTTCTCACCAGTGAAATCCTTTCCCTTTCCACACAAAATAAAATGAAGAAGTAGTTAGGTTTTTTCAGTCCACAGTTGTCCTCATCTTCAGATTGATTTGGATTCCTGCTCTCAGGGAGCCGCTGAGGTCTCGGGCGCTCTGAGACGTGCTCAATTTACTCAATGTGGGTTCTGCTCACTTCTGAAGGATTAAAAAGTTCTGGGCAATAATTTTATACAATGGAAACATACCCAATGATAGATGCGTTTTCATCACTATAATTCAAAAACAGATGAGCAAAATGGGGAAAAATTTCAAACCTGTTCTTAAGGGAGACCCTTTTAATTCAGACCCACACTCCCTTCCATTGAGACCAGACTCAGCAATTTTCCATCAGGGAGAATGGCTCAATTATTCACGGCAAATTCAGGAATGTGACAGTATGAGTCATGTTGCTTTCCATCATTTTGTATAAGTTGATTGATACACAACCACATGACAGGGAATTATGTCATATTACATTAGGAGATCTCTCTAAATTCATAAAATTGTGATGCAATTGAAAAATAAATAAATAAGAAATAAGTGCAAATTTATTAAAAACCGTATGGATAACTGTTTCAGTGTTAAAAAAGAGTCCCAATGAAGAATTTTGCGTCTATCTCTCTCTGTATGTCGTTCTATGTCTGTCAAACATTTAGATACATATTTATTTGATTGTCTGTACATCTAACGGTCCATCTATTTTCTTTATTACAGATATAAACAATACTTCATTCTTAAAGCTGCGGTTTGTAACCTTTTTTGTTCAAAATGTACAAAATTTCTATAATAAGTGAGTACACCATGAATCCATTTTCTAAAGCATGTTTTTGTCTTGTCCTGAATCACTACAGTACACCTGTAGTACAGTAAGTACTTATTATTCTGACTATTTAGACTGGTTCGGGAAGGTACCGCTGCAGAGTTTCCTGCTACCTGCGTGATTCGTCATATACATAAACCACGAGGAGTAGCTCCGCCTACAATGTTCTTCTTCAAGATGCCCGCAGTTCTGATTATTAACCGTTTATTATTATTAAAGTTGCGGATTGCAGCTTTAAAGTATACAGTCTTGTAGTGCCTTTGGACTGTTTTATCTATGTACCCATGCTTAAGTCTTAGGCTATCAAAAAAGCAAGGAAGGAGGGTGTCTAAAGACCCATTTGAATCTCATTATATCTTTTCTAAAGCAGATGTCCTATGGGCTGTTAGTGATGTGCCTCTAAGGAAAATGAAAGATTAACTGCACTTTGTCAGCTGTTAAAGTTTTACCAAAAAAAAAAAAGGCTCTAGACATCCATTACCCATGGCATTAGAGAGAGAGAGAGTGAGCAAAGTTTGCTTTACTGCTACTGCACTGAGGTTAGATTAGGACCCGAGCAAATGGACAACATGGCCTCAAAGTTCCTCAGTGTTTATTAATATATGTAACAGACAGTTAGAAAATGTGCTCTTTGCACTGTATACAGTATTTTTGTGCTTAGGCAGTATTAGTTTGTCTCCTTTTTTTAAGATGTGCAGATTAATTGAGCAATTTCCCCATTTTTTTCAAAGACAAAAAAGGCAGTGCATGAAAAAAAAGCATGTGGTATATATTTAAGCTAAATATATCATTTCTTAAACTAAAATTAAATTAGTTAAAAACGTTGAAGTCATCAATATATAAATATACTTCAGATAGCTTTGTTATTTCCCATTTAGACACTACTTTTTCCTAGCAGAATACTTTTTCTGCATTTAATAAACTGTGACTAAGCAGCAAATATCCCATGACTATAATAAAAGTCATGATGTTGAGAAAAGACATAACACTTTTTGGAAGACTGGAATCCAAGATGGCAAGATAAGCAAGAGAACACTATTGAGGAGTAGAACTGATAAGAAACTGTCCTAATAAAACCGCCCTCATCCAAACAGACCATCTGATTCTTTCTTTTCTTTTTTTACTTTTGTGCTTGCCTGCCTACCTTTTTTTTTTTTCTTGAGTCACACTGTAACAAAATTAATAAAGCTGAAAAAGTAGAAATATACAAAATCTCTGGTCAGGAAGAATTTATGTTTTTGAAGGTTACCAAGTGTGCATTTACCCGATTAAAAGTAAATACCTGTAACTTTTTTTCTTTTTGTCATTTATTTTAGTACTTCTCACGATTCTTCAAAAAGTTCATAATAACAGATTTATTTGATGATAATCTACAGTACAAGGTTATATAATTCTCAATGCATGCTATAGAAGGCAGCTATACTCTGTATGTAGGCATTATACAGCAAGGCTTTATAACAGAGCAGTACACTAAACTCTCTTTATAGAAAATACGTCTCAGCAGTCAAATCTTAAAATAATTTATGTCAGCATTGATACTCATTGAATGCATTTCAAACACCTCTCAGAGTGTGCTTGAGATATTGTCTGAGCTTCACTTTACGTCTTTAAAAAAATAAATACACCTTCTCTGTTTGTTGTAGGTAATGAAGGACTTGAGGGCACCTGTGAAGATGAGTGATAAACATATGGCTTTCCTGTCAAATAGCAGGCATGATGAATGGCCTACTCAAGGTGCGTTACTGCACACAGGAGCCTTTAAGGGCTAGTTTGTGAATTCAACTCACCGCTTTCCACATCACTCAAACTGTGAATTTGATGTGTCGGAGTGGGACAGAAGTGGTGGGTGGTTGGGTTTTTGATGTCATTAGTGGTCCGTCCTTGGGTCTGAGATATCTGTCACTTTGAGAGGAGTTGCTCGGGTAGTGGGAAACAGCTTTGAGGTATCATGGCAGTGCAAGGTATTGCAATCTTTCTCAAGTTAAATGATTTTCAAAGGTTGGGTAGAGGGTATCGATACACCCTTGGTCCAAAATTAAATTAGACAGTTCACCCAAAAATAGAAATTCTGTCATTATTCTGTCATTTTGTTCCAAACTTTTAAGATCTTCATTCATCTTTAGAACACCAATTATGATATTTTTTTTATGAAATCCGAGAGCTGTCTGCCCATGCATAGACAGTAATGCAACTGCCACGTTCAAGGCCTTAGTAAGGACATGGTGAAAATAGTCCATGTGACATCAGTGGTTCAACTGTAATTTTATGAAGCAATGAGAATAATGTTTTGTGTGCATAGAAAACAAAAAAAAACTATGTGTGTGTAAAGTATTTTTAAAATATATTTCTAAATAAAAAGAATGTGAGCTTTTTGGAAGAAAATAAATAATTGTAAAGTTTCATTTATTAAAGGGTTACTCCACCCCAAATTGAACATTTGGATTTCTTTCATACTTTTCTGGACTTTGACAGTATTCATTACTTGGCAGTCAATGGGACAGTGACAAGCCTCCTGGTTTTCATCCTAAATATCTTAAATTGTGTTCGAAGAAGAACAAAGTAAGGAGTGATTAATGGCAAAATTTTAATTTTAATGTGTTAAGGTTAAGGTTTAAGGTTTTAATTTTAACCCTTTAACATCAGTTTTAACCCTTTAACATCAGTTGAATCCTACCCTCTGTGTATGTTTCTAATCAAAAAATATGACATACCAATTGAGAAAAGTGATTTGTACAAGGCAATGACTAGTAACAAATGATCTTCACCTGCGATTGGGAGCGACAGTAAATATGGAAATTCTTCTCTGGACGTTTTCGCTTCGAGTTTGCAGTTGCTGGTGTGATTAAAGTGAAAAATGAAAATGATAATGGCTCAGACTGGTTCAGCTGTCTCATAGATTTGCTGTGAAATTGAAAACAGAACAGATGAGCGAATTCCTAATCAATTACAAGAAATGATGTGTGAAAGAATGTGTTTGCACAGTCTTCTCTCGCAGACACTCGTCCACTTTCAATTTCCACCTCATTCCCTCCGTTTGGTCTTCACCTCTTTTCTCTTTTGTGGGAGGAGAGAGAGGGAACGGGGCCTTGTGGAAAATATGAATCCTATTTTACTGAGATGCCTTGCAGTAAAGTGGATTTCAGTCCCACAGCCAGGGTGCCTTTGATCTGTTCTGTCCATTCGTCTCATTGGCTTTTCTGCCGGCGGAGCTGAGAGGGGCTAAACTAGCCATGCTACAGTGACAGGGCGCTCTCAGCAGGGGCTAAAGTGTCCTTATGCTCCCTGTACACACGTTCTTTCATTCGCATCCCAGATACTCAGTAAATGAGAAAAACATACACCTATTTGTTAGGCTTAATCTGGCAGGAATTGTCATTCGGCTTCATGGGTACAAACCGAAGCCGAAGACGGATGGCGAGGCTGTGGTTTACTTAGCTCTGTTCCAAATCCTAGTGAGATCCCTTTATAGGCAGCATGTTAACGCAAACCCAATAGGGAAAAAACACATTTTGGCCAAATCCAAAGGCAGCACCTAATTTCATTTAGATAATATTTAAGATAAAATATACTTAATTCTAAGTAGAGAAAACAATTACGTTTAATAAGATAAATAAACTCATATGGCTTGCAGAGAACAGGAACCGTTAAGATTAAATTACTGTATGAAATTTGAAACTATTTAAATGTTTTAAAGAAATACAGTTATTTTGTATTTAAGAATATTTGTTTATTAGCATAGAAATTTCACAATAACAGAAATAGCATACTTCTGAATGATTGACAGATGTGCAGTAATTGTAATATTAAACGTATTTTGTAAGAGTCTATTAATAATTTTAAGAATTTGTTTTTATTGAAGTTAAGCATTCCATCTCTTTCATCACCCACCAGGTGCTGTTTTCAGGAAACAGACTGTTCTTCGTGGCCAATCCTGGATCTCTGTCATCTCCACGAAGGCCACTGGGCCCAAACACGTGCACCGGCTGACAAGTGTTCCACCTCTGCATAAGGACAGCCAGCTCTCATTCTTTTTGGAACACGAGCCCAGGGCTGACTTAATTGAAGTGGGCAGTGTTAGGACCGAAGTCAACACACACTCACATTCATGAAGGTCCGTGGAATAAGCCGACTAATGGAAGACCAGCTGGCTAGATTCTTCATAAAATAGGGGTAAATAATTCAGCTTTAAAGAGAGAGTGTTCCTCAAATAATTTAAAGACTATAGCTTGGCATTTCAGTAGTGTATACAGTAGCAGCATAAAAGTATTTTTATTATTCTATGAATATAATTCTTTTTTTTGTCTAAATGATTCACAACACACAATGCACCTAAACAATGCAATAGAGTAGAAATTGGCATGTCATAATGTGTTCAAATATTCTAAAGGAATTATTTACTTTCAAACACTAAATATATATGTCAGGGTTAGTTGTTTTTATTCTACGTTTTGCTTTTGGGTCCAAAGCTGTGTTTGGTTATATATTAGTGCTGTCAAACGATTAATTGTGATTAATTGCATGTAAAATAAATATTTTATTTACATCATGTGTATGTACCGTGTACATGTATTATTTATATTTATAATGCATGTGTGTATTTATATATGCATAATAAATGTACACAGTGCACACAGCTATATTACATAAACAAAAAACTTTGTTTTGCATGCAATAAATCACAATTAATAATTTAAAAGCAAAATATACAGTATATATAATTTGTGTGTGTGTGCATTAATATCTTCAGATTTATCAGTTTTGGTCAATATTCTTCATTTCGTCACTGGGGTTTTCATGTTCCAGAAAGTGATCCAGTTGCTAAATCCAGAGTGAAAAATTAAATCCTCATCTTCTCATCCATCAAGCTGGGCTTCATTCATATTAATGTGTCCCACAGCGAGATCTACTCAACAGTCTCCTTGAGTTTGGGAATCTTGACTGATTGGGATTCCATGTCCGTATGCATTACATCCAATCTGTGTTGAAACTCAAGCATAGAATGTCTAAATTTGCTGTTCTGAGCCATCCCTCGGCAGGCTTTAGAAAGCTGCTTGCAGTGTTGATGCTGATTGTTTTGAGTGAAAACAGATGTGGTTTCTTCATTTCTCTCTTTCCCTTTTTCTCTCTGATGAGGCAGGCTTCGATCACAAGGCTCACAATATTGTCTTTCTCAAACATCCGGCTCTCCAGGAGGTCACATCTGACCAAGCCTCCTCTTCTGTCACTGCTCTATGTTGTAGAAAGCATATGAAGTATAAACATAAAAGAATGTTTTTTTTTCTCTAGGCCAATGAAGCAAGATTTCCAGAGCGACGAGGTCAACACGTTTGCCCTGCAGCAAATCCGAAATACAACACCAAGGAAAATCCGACCCCCACAAAGCCGAATTACTGGCCATTATTTTCACGTCTGATTATCTTTAGTTAGATCTGTTCAAATATGCTTGACGGATATCCAAACACAAATGTACACACATTAAATCATTTATTATATGAAGTCAAAACCTCACTTTGAACGCTGGACCACCATGCACCAACTTAGGCATTGGCAATCAGTCACACTTTCCAATTTTGCTGGATGAAAAAACAAGAGCATATTTCAAAAACAAGCTTTACTGGTCATTTATTTCCCCTTAGCAGTGTTAAAGAGTGTCAGGCTCTTAATGGGAAAAAAATGCCTGTACAGCAGGGAAGAAGCCAGTAACATTACATGTAGAGGCTACAATAATGTGATTTTATTACATTTAATTTTTTTTTTTTTGCTTTGTGGATTGTTTAAACAGTCTCACATATCTCTTGGCTCGTTGCACATGTGCCGGGGGTCTTGCAGTGGCCTCTAACAGAGCTCAGAGTCCCCTGTGGACCAACAGCTTTAATCAAAGTAGGGCCATTGAGTTTGACACTTCACACCTCTGCTGTGACAGTGTAACGTCTGATGTGCAGATCAAGAAGAGCGCAGGAGAGGTGGAGTACAAATAAACAAATATATCTTTTAATAATAAATCCAAAAGGTATTTACGAAGCTTATAGGACACCAAACACAATCGTTGACGGACAAAATGAACTAAAAAGACATAGTTTATATACACAGTACACTGATTACAAGACACGACACAGTTGGGGAAAAACAGGAGGAAGGAAATCAACTAATAATCACAAATGACACAGGAAGGACCAAATAAGGGCAAACAGGAAGACATGAACTGAAACTAAACTGAAACCAAAACAGGAAGACAAGAAAACGAAACTAAGAACAGAACTAAACAGACAATAATGTTACATATCGCCCCCTCCCGGAAAAGGCGCAAACCTGCGCCACAAGCAACAACAGCGGAGGGAGGGCCCTGGAGGAGGGCATGGAGCAAGGGAGAACAAACAAAAGAGACTATAAATGTCCAGGGTGAGGTAGATGATGGAAGAAGCCAGGGAGGAGTGCGGAGAATGAGGAGGCAGAGGGAGATCCAGAAACCCATGAAGAAAAGGCCCCAGGGCGGAGTGGATAGAGGGAGGAGACATGTTGACAGAGGGGCCGACGACTCCATGGGCCCGACCGTCCGAGATGACACTGACGGAAGGAGAGCCAGTGGAGGAGCTGAGCAGGTGGAGAGCTGAGGCGACACAGAGGATCCGGAGGGCCACGGTGGAGCTGCAGGCTCAGGTGACCGAGGCAGAAGCGGGGATCCGGAGGACCACTGCAGAGCCGGAGCAACTGAGGACAATGCTGGAGCCAGAGGGAAGGAGGAGCCTGACAGAGTCGGCAGGACGGCAGGACGAGGCGCAGCCGGAAAAGTGGAGTCCAGAGGCAACGGATGGTCGACTCCTGACCCAGGCGGAGCTGGAGGAACGAGGAATCCCGGCGAAGCTGGTGGGACGACGGGCCTCGGTGGAGACAAGGGAGCTGTGAGGCAAGGCGGAGCCGATGCGTTGGAGGAGCGAGGTGGAGTCCGAAGCTCGACAGCTGGAGGCGGAGACAGGGGATCTTCGCGCCGTAGTGGAGCTGGAGACTGGCTGTCCCGAGGAGAAACAACAAGCCTCCATGGCACAGTTTGAGGGCGAAACAAAGGACGCTTTGAAAAGCGCACGGGAGGCGCGGCAGGCTCTGGAGGGGGCTCGGGCGGCACAGCAATCTTCGGCCTGGCTGGGCTGAGGGATATTGCGTGAAGGAGTACGGGGATACTAGTGGTTAGGGAGGAAGCGGATACCTTGGGGAAGTACATGGGTGAATCTGGTTGTTGGTGAGCTGGAGTGTCAACAAGATGGGCTTAGGACAAACATCCTCGAAATCAACAAAAAACTTGGGATTACTTAATTCAAGAACTAAATTTTGAAATTCATTCACTGGTCTAAGACAATCTTCATGACGAATAGAACAAAATAAATCATTGTCTTTTAGTCCCATCCGGAAGTTGATATTAAGGGTCGATTCATTCCAGATCACCAGATGGAAAGCACTCAAAATTCCTCCATGTACTGCTCCAAAGACATCTCTCCTTGCTGAAGTTCCAAGAGAAACTCCTCAGCCCAGCTCATCTCCAGAACACTCGCCATGGAAGGGTCTTGTTCCATGATTCTATTTTCTGTTGTGGTCCGTCAATCTGTAATGTAATGTGGAGTACAAATAAACTAATATATCTTTTAAAAATAAATCCAAAGGTATTTTACGAAGCTTATAGGACAAAATGAACTAAAAAGACATGGGTTATATACACAGTACAAGACACAACACAGCTGGGGAAACACAGGAGGAAGGAAATCAACTAATAATCACAAATGACACTGGAAGGACCAAATATTTGTGGTCACGGCAGTCTACTCTGCAAAGTTGCGATTATTCCCTCAAAAATACATTAATCCATACTGTTGTGTTAATATCATTACAAATGTAAATGACTATTTTATTTGTCACATGCGCAAAAAACACTTCTTATTGTTAGTGCTTAAAACAGTTATGCTGCTAAATATTCTTAAAAGCCATTTAGATTTTTTATGTTCTTTTAAGTTTTTATAATTAATAAATCATTATTAAGAAAGTTTTTAATAAAAAGCTAGTACAGTTTAGCTTTTAACAACAATAAAGAATTAAGGCGTCTTTAAAATGCCATGTACATGTTTTTTTGTCTGACTAAAATGAAATGTTGAAAGTCAGGCTCACAGATCTAGATGATGTGATTGTAGCTCGACTAGCATGTGTACATGTCAAGTAGACAAGTAGACCGGCCAAATCACCCTGACAACAAAAATACAAAATGTAGGTTTTGTGTCGCACAACTTTCATTTTGTGCCACAGCACTCTGAGAATCTTGTATAATTTTGTCCATCTTCAACCCTCTTAAAAATTCAGAAGATGAAAAATAATGTAATTTCAAGGGTTATTAAGAGTGATTACAAATAGCAGTCAACAATGCAACTTGGGTTGTTTTTCCTTTACTTTAGGGTACATACTGTACTGAAAATGCAGGAGCATTGACTCTTTAATCGATACTCTTTAACGATGTCAACAAACCTCTTTAGATACTAAAAATATCTCTAATGGACGTCTGTGACTGAATAATATCTGTGACAAGCCAAGAAATAAATATAATAATCCCAAAGTAAAAGAAGTTTGAAATCATGCAGTATATAAAGCAACAGAATGGTCATTTGTGATTGTTTACTGACCCTCTTTGTTTTGTCATTTTATGTAGACAGCAGATGGCACTGATGGATACTGTACCTACACAACAATTATGTGACATACGAGCACCTGGACATCTAAGAAAAAAACATCTGGACCTTTCAGTCAGCGGACACAAAGGAAGTGAATTATGAATAAGCATTTTTTTTCTCTGAAAATGAGAGCAAAAAAGCTCTAAAAATCCGCCTGGAACTAAAGATAAGCTGCAAAGTCACTGTTGCACAATAACAAATTATAATTGTAAACCAGAAGTGTTCTGAATGCTGAGTCATGTGATAACTAACACAAAACCTAATTCCCTCCTCCATTTTCCTCTGCTGGCTGATGATGGATTGTTGAATGTGTCTTTTTTTCTCTCTAACTGTCACGTTAAGCCTTTTTTCCTGAATCATTTCTGGTTATTAAAGTGGCCCATTTGTCCTCTCCATTGGTGAGTGCGGTCACACGGCCGGTGACTGAAGTGCTCTTATGAACGAAGCGATGACTGGACCGGGGTCAGGCCGGCCGTGAGCATCTCTGCTGTGCCATTCCTCCCACTTGCCTTATTACGTTGTCAAGACAAGGCGATTTAGTTAATTGCCTCATTTGGAGGTTGAAATATTATGCAGCAAATGTACTCTGTTATGGCCATTTTTGAGTGCTTTTCTGGATTCATGGTTTGCACAGAATTGATTTTCTTCTCTATCTAACTCTTGCATAGGCCAGCTTGATGCACGTCTATTTAGATATTATCATTCTTTTATTGAAAGCACTTCATATGACAGTATTAATATCCTGTTGTTGTGTCATGTTGTCTTGTCCAAAAACGCAAAAAAACAACTTTTTATGGTATATATAAATGTGGTTTATATGGTTCTTATACATTTTAAGTCTTATAATGCCTTATTGTCCCTATGTTTGACCAAACAGACCAAAATTTAACATAATATGTAGAAATTTTACCATGTTCACATTTAAATAATATTTCTTGTATGCTGTGTGTTTTGGTGCATGTTAGTTGTCGTTCATAGTATTAATATGGTACATATATATTTGCTCCCACAGCAGTTTGAATGGCACAAGCATCTCTGATTTAATCATATTTCCTGCTCTTGAAATCCTAAGTTGCGAGGCGTAGACATGCAATGCCATTGCATGGACCTAAAACAAACATAGAAACAAACCTTACTGGAATTCAATTGTACACAGAGGTGCCACTTGGCATGAGAAAGTCTTGTTTTGGAAATCCATCCTGCAGTGCTCACTCTTGATAGCTTTCCAGTGGAAGAAAGCCAGGATTTCCTAATTCAGAGAGAATGGAGAGTTCTTAACAGATTGATCGGCAGCAGGGGACAGTCTATTCTTTAAATGACCGCTCTGAGGGGGGTGAGAGAGGTACTTCATGGATGTGTATTTCTGAGAGGAGCCTCAAAGAAACCTTTTGTTTTGTCCTAGGTACATGTCAGGAGGAGAGAAGCTCTCTAAAGAGATCACTGCGGGCTGGCGTAGCTCCCGTCATCATTCAGACAAACCATCTATCAGCTGTAGCTGTTCCTCATGGATCCCTTCTGCCTTGATATACACATGGGTGAGTCTGAAAGAGTGCGATGTGTTAGATTGTTTTCCGATGGGCTTTTTATTGCACTTAATTATCCTGCCTACAGCATTCAGGGCTTTAAGGAATTTTCTCGGTTCGGTAGTTAAGCTCAATTGACAGCATTCTGTGGCTTAATGTTGGTTACCACAGAAGTCAATTTTGATTTTTTTGAAAAAAAAAAAATCGAAAATTTGGGTTACAGTGAGGCACTTACAGTATAATGGTAGTGAATGGGCCCGATCTGTAAACATTAAAATACTTTTAAACACTCAGTGTGTAAAGTACATTTGACTTGCTAACTACTATTATGTAAGCTAAATGTACAACTCTATTGCTATGACAATAGATTGCTGCAAAAAAAAGAGTGCTTTTTAAAAATGTGTAACTTTATATTTTATGTGTGTCAGTGTAAGCTTTATTTTTATCTATTTGTTTAGATAAAACCTTTTTATAAAGAAAATAAAGTAGCTGAAATTACCAACTTTATGCCACAAATGCTTATGTTTGAACTTAACGTGTATGTAACCCAGAATATTTCTCTAGTAGTACGTTGTATTACGTTGATGCTATATGCTACACTTACTTTTATCCATTGTAATCATAACATCTGCATTTAATTAAGTTTTTTGATGAGCTTTAAATGTGTGGATGTTTGTGATAATTGCAGCTGGATTGCAGTGCTTCTTGGAAACCGTTTAAACCATTTGATAAATTCTACAGTACTCGCGCATTCAAGCATAAAGCTATGTCACAAGGCGATGATGTATTTTCCAGCAAGTGATTGTTGGCATTTTACAGTTGGTTTATGCCACTGGACGGTGACTGAGCTGGTTCTTACTTGGACTTTTTAAAGGTCGTTCTTCTGGCATACTAAATCTTTCTGTGCAGGTTTCACTCCCGGCAGGAGCTGTGAATGCAATATCTTGGACTCGGTTGAATAGCAAATATTAGTTGGCGAACCGCTGCTGCTCTTTTGAGCAATAAATATATACTCTTATACATTTATGTGCCCTGGTTTGTCCTAATATAACGTGTTTTGTGTGTAGCCACCTAAACAACCACAGGTTTAGCATTTCAAGGGTGGACACGCTGATCCTCACCGGTTTTTTGTAATGGCTGGAACGCAGGCCAGGCTGTTCGGCTCTGCTACTACTCTAAGGCCACAGATTTCATCCATTAGGACAAAAAGAAAGAGAAAATAGAGAGCAAGGAAAATGCTGAATTCAATCTTAACACATAAATATGAGTCTGACAGAGGTTTGGCAGGCTGTGGCTCTCATACCACTGGGAAGAGCCAGAGCCAGTTTGTTAAGAGAGGCTGTTGAGTATTGATTTTGCAACAGGCCTGGCACGGTGCTTTGGAATGTAGGCCACTGCTGTTGCAAAAGCCAGAGAGTGTTTTCTGTGAGGCGTTAGTAGCTTCACGCTTCACCCTGAGCTGCTGTGTGTCAGATGGACACAACATTTTGACCTTTTAGAGGGAATAGTATGAATCCATTGATTTGTATAGGGATGGTGCATTGCAACAATGTACTGTAGAGGTAAAAACACACATCTTTGAGATTTTTATTCTGTATTCCTAGGGTTTCTAACCTACCTAAGTTTTAATAATTACATGATAAATCTTATTTTTTTACATCCCAAGTAGTGTTTTTAAGCATGGAGGAGAATTTGTTGGAGGAGCTATACTGTATAATGAGATGTGGACTGCTGAAGGAGATCAACATTTTGCAACATTTTGGGTGCAAAAAACAACTACCAGTCCTTAGCTGAATAATTGACCAGACCTGCATGTTGTGGGTGCAGTGATCCAATAAAAGCAATTATTTTTTGGCCTATACATACCCATGTCACCATATGCCAAAGCCCAGTAGTGTATGGGTGTATGTGTGGGTTTGTTTATCTATACTTTGGGGACAAAATCCTTCTGACATAAATATAAATACAATATAGATCGCATAATATTTAAATCAGAGACTAATTGCTGTCAATTTTGGGGAAGGTTACATAAAAAAAAAATATATATATATTAAGTTACTCCCTAAAAAAGTAACTTTTTCTATACTTTTTATAAAAATTAGCATGTTATGTTAATTTTGAGTTACTAAAAAATGTCATATATAATATAATATGCTATAAAAGGTTTACACATGTACTGTAAAAGCACTTTCACAACAAAAGTAAAATATGCCTCAGGCTGAAGGAAATGTAAACTCATGTCTCAAACAAATTGCATGAAGAATATGTCACAGAAGAAGAAAGTTCTACACTATTCAGCAATAACAAAATTAAAACAAATGTGCCATTTTTGTGTCTTAGTATGTTTGAATTTAATCATCAAAGGTCAGTAACAGACACATTGGTTAATAAAATGGGATTAAATACATAAATAGTATTTGTTTTATTTAACTTATTTAATTATTGCAGGTTTGTATAATATTTAAAGTTTGCAACTATTTTTTACATATTTGTATTTAGTCTGCAACTACAGACACACGTTCACACAGTGCACACATGCCTCTGTAACTCCCGATTTCGCTCAACATGGCAACACAAGAGCTGTCAGTCAAGACATGGGGAACAAAGTAACTAGCATTACTCATTAGAAAAAGTAGCTTAGATATTTTCTTCTAAAGAAGTAATTTTTCTTTACCAGTTACTTGAATTATTGTGAAGGTAGAAAAATATTAATTAGGCCAAACTCTGTGGCATACCCTCATTTAGACTTGCAGGGTAAAAGTGTTTGTAAATATATTCATTCATATAATTATCTGCTCTTTCCATCACCCTCATTGGCTATCACATGTCATGTGCTGAATTAGCTGGCTATAATTTCACAAAGATTTGTTGATTGCAGTCTAGACCGGGCTTGACTTCAGCGTGCTTTGTCAGCTCATTTTCCTGTTTAGCAGCTCTCCAAATCCCTCCATCTGCCTCATAGCCACACAAATCCTGCTGTCTCATAAGTGACACAGTCGTCTGCCAACAGTATCAGATTGGCAACTACACAAAACCCCAGATGAAGGCGTGTGGAAGCTTTGCCACACCCTTGGACCTTTTCATGGCTTCCAAAGCAAGATTTGTTGTCTCCCTGCCAGAGCTTGTAGAAAAGAAAAGCTTCAAAAGCTTACCAATTTTGTTGTAAATGCAGAGCAGATTTTGTCCCTATGTTTATGCCGTCGGGTGTAATGTAGGCCTTTCTTTAAAAGAGTCGTTTAGGGGCTCACTTGCCAAATCCAACATTAACCGGTTAATTTGTCTGAGGCATATTAAAACGAGGTTCTTAATGGTTCATTAATATGTCTCTATGAAATTCTGACAGTGTGGCATTTTCTATACACTCATGTCTTGTAAAGCATTCTGCAAAAGAGGCACAAACAAATTATCAGTACATCCTCTACCCTTGATCTCTCTGCCCCATGTGTCCTTTTACTGTGCACTTCTCTTCCTCTCTCACCATCCTTCCTTTTTTCTGTATGTCTCGGGACGAGGCTCTATTGATCGTGGAAGTGTGTGACTGTAATAAACTTTGACAGCTCACCATGCAGGCTTGCACTGAGCTGGGAGGAGAGAGTCATGCGGCCAATCCATGGGGCAGAAGATCACGCCAGCAAAGTCCATCCTTCATGCATGGGTACCCAACCTCCTGTAGAATGCATACTGCATTGGTATTCTTAGCTATGCTATTTGAGAAGTACTTCTGTATGCCATGTATTTTAAAAAAATTAAAAAGTGTTTTTTTTAAATTTGATACAATTTAGATGACTAATGTCATCTAACACTTCAAATTGATGGTTAACAATGTGAATACATGAATAATTTGACAATACTGTTAAAGGGATAGTTCACCCAAAATCTTGTCATCATTTACTCACGCTCATGTCCTTCCAAATCTGAAACGCAAACATAAAATAATATTTTTTGAAGAATGTAGGTACCAATTCAATATCTTAATTGTGCATGAGAAAGAAACATAATACAGGTTTGGATATATACAGGCATAAAAATAATGTCTGTGATTCATACTGTTCATTAACATTTTGCAATTCCTCAACTGACACTACTGTTCAAAAATTTGAGAAAGATTTATTTTTTATTTTTTTAAGTAGTTATTAATTTGATTTAGCAAGGGTGCATTTATTAAAAGTCACAGTAAAACATTTGTAACATTTCCAGAGATGCTGTTCTCATGATCCTTCTATTTAGTACTTTGTCATCGCAGGAATAAATTACATTTTAAAATGCATATAAATACTTAAAAAAAACAATATAAAACAGCCAAACTGTGATAATATTTCACAAAATTACTTAAAAAAAATTAATCTTTGGTGAGCACAAGAGGCTTTTAAAGAGTAGGCCTAGAGTATGATAATTATGTAATTTAAAAAAGATTTATTTTGGGCTTTTATTTTTCCTTATTTTGATTATTTGGACATTTAGTTGACAGGAAGTGAAAGGGTGAAGGATAAGTTCACGAGCCAGACCTCAAATTCAGGAAGGCCGAAGTACAGCACTATCGAGGCCGACAATTGATGTTTTTTAAAATTACATTCATCATTATATTACTGAATGTAAAAATGGTCCAATTAGACATTTGGTTATTTGTTTCTTCTTTTGGCCTTCAGTTAACTTAATGCTTAGCACAGAACTAACCGCAGTTTTGATTAGCTAGAAAAGTGCGGTCATGCAAAACCATAACAACTTCCAGCACCTGTACTAACCAGCCAAACCTTGATCCCTTATTTTTAAATACACCTTTTTCGAGGTACAGGCTATATTTCCACTTCAGATGTGGCTTTTGTCCCCCCTCAAGCTCTAAGTAAAACTCCTTCTGAGTGTGTACACTGCGGTTGTCTTTACTATCATCAGAACATGCTTTAAATTCAGAGAGGTAGCGTTTAGCACTCTGTAGATTGCTCTTTAAAGGTTGTGTAAACTCTCTGGTTTGGCTTGGTACACCACAGTCAGTGAACACTTAGGATGTGCGCCTAGAGTGAACCACGATTGCACGAGTGTGCTTGCTACTTTCAGCCAAGACTAATGAACTGACTTCTCTGAATATGTTCATCAGCCTCCCTATAAACCCCCTAAACCCTGTTTCCCATCCATTAGCTCCATTCAGCGGCTAAATCATAATGATTTCCAAATGTGCTTTGTTTGAACACACTCATAGGGTCTACCAGAGTTGAATAGGTACTGTGGTATACCGCAAAAAATTTCCTATTTAAAGACAAAACATAATATTATTCAAGAAGAAGAAGAAGAGAAGGCTGGCTTTTAACCACAGTGGTCATAAATGGACTGCAGTGAGACCAAACCAGTTGAAAATGTGTATTTTTATGTTTTTAATTTATGTTTAATCGAAATTAATCACAGTTATTCTTTCAATAATTATGGAATGGGCGGCTAGCAGGGGAAAAAAAAAAAGGAAGGGAAGGAGCAGTGCTTTCACCACATCAAAGACGTCTGACAGTAATTACTGTCTATGAAACAATAAATAATGAAACAGGATCTATCTACAATTTACTTTAATGTTTCTGCGTGATGTAATGAAGACAGTACAATGATTTTATTTTTTTGGTAGTGCAGACATCTTTGTATTGATCACAGTGAACTAATGCAGCAGTGCTGCCAAATTTAAGGGGAAATTAAATTAGAGGCCAGTGCTTTATGCCAAATATATTATGTGGTCTGGTTTGAAATACACGCAGACTAAAAAGAGACGATTACATTTGAACATAATGAAGCACATAGCCTACATAGCTATTTTCTAAATTATGCTAATGTAGATCATTTTATTTACATCACTTGAAATTCAAACGTTAAAGAAATGTTTTGCATTCAATACAACTTAAGTTTAATTGACAACCTTTATTGCATAATGTTGATAACCACAGACTACAGTATATGCCTCATCCCGATTAAAGTACTATGTACTATATAATGTGCCAAAACAGTTGAGGGGCCATAGATCATATTTTAGTCAATATAAATTAATGACTTATTTTACTGTAAGACTGAATAGTTGTTTATGGTGCTTTTGGTCATTATGTTGCCAGCCTAAGAATTATAATTTAGCTCTATTGGTGTATGTTTGTTGTGGAGTTTATATCTAATGCCTCATGTAAATAGGAAGCAGACTAGCAGACTGTCACTGTTTGATTTGTATTCAATGATTTTATTCAATTTTTTCAATGATGAAAAATTATTAGTACTTAAAGGTGCATTATTTAGATTTTTTCCCCCAGTATTTCAATGGAAAGAGCTGTGTTCTGACCTGAGGAACGAGGCTAAAATGTTGGGGTTAAAGGCAGAGAAAGCATAGAAAAAAAAACGTAATTTAATGTAATGTACATTTTAATGACATTACATGTATATATTACAGCTATACTAGCCTACATTAATGTT
Source organism: Enteromius thamalakanensis (assembly GCA_032357475.1). Classification (NCBI taxonomy): domain Eukaryota; kingdom Metazoa; phylum Chordata; class Actinopteri; order Cypriniformes; family Cyprinidae; genus Enteromius; species Enteromius thamalakanensis. The sequence continues at coordinate 3,670,294 of JAUCMT010000051.1, forward strand.
ATAACTGTTAACAAACAAAATCAACAGGAGAGTGAGCTTTCATAATTTCTTAAAAAACAACAACAACAGTTTTCCAAGCCTCACTAAATAACTGGAGGCAGAGTTGTTTTTGCATATCACAAACCACTGAAATCAGCTGATGAATGTAAACGTTATCGTGATTTGATTAAAAAAACGCAGCTCCGCCATTCACCGCCATTCACCGACATTCGTTTGTAAAGCAGCCTTGCCCGGAGAATAGCGGGCGCGTTGACGTATCGCAGGAACGGCTCGAAGTGGCCAATGAGGCGTCTAGGTATTTATATGTCTATGTGTAGAACCATCTCAAGGATGATCAGAAGAAGTGGACAGCAGCTGAGTTAAATATATGAGCGTCACAGCAAAGGGTCTGAATACTTAGGACCATGTAATATTTCAGTTTTTCTTTTTTAATAAATCTGCAAAAATTTCAACAGTTCTGTGTTTTTCTGTCAATATGGGGTGCTGTGTGTACATTAATAAGCGAAAAAAGTGTTTGTATTTATATTTACATGATAAATAGTCAACCTTTGAAGTCAATGAAAGTTGTCCTAAGACAAAAATGCAGTTTTAATATTAGCTTTAGGACTATTTATCCTAGAATCTTTATTTGATATGCTATATAGTCATCATCAACTTATTTCCTGTGAATATTGACATTATGTTAACAGATTTGTGTTGTCAGGTCCAGAATCTCGTCTTAAGGACATGGCTTTTGTTTAGACAATTGTGGCTATTTTTCTGCATCAAAATATTATGAATATATAGAGACTACATATTACAGGAAGCGACAAGTCACTGATGGACAAATTGACATTTGTGTTTATGTTTGTGTCCAGTATTCTGTAGACTGGCTCTTCTCTCTTGAGGGTGAAGACTCTGGGCGGCAACGACCCTGTCATGTCTAATTCACACTGAGCTCTTGCCAAGTGCCATGACGGCAGGAACGAAGGTTAGCTGGCTCAGTATAGCTGAGAATGGAGGGAACCATTGTGAGGGACAAATGTAATGGCTCATTCAGTGTTCAACAATCAGAAAAGGCCATTTCAGACATTATCACAGTGTCTTCGAAATAGCATACTACCATATTATACATACATTAAACTTAATTTGTCTTCAGGTGGTTTGTTAATCTTAGCTGGTTTAAAAAAAATCTTGACCAATCTAAGATGGTTTGCTACTCATAGATAATCTCTTAACCTAGCAAAGCTGGACTAGCTAACAATCTTATTGCTCTTTATAGTCATCAGTGCTTCTAGTAGTTTTCGGTTGCTTTTTTTTCCAGAAGTGTAATGCATTGACATTCATTGATATATTCATCTGTAATGTTCCTTTATAAATGTCTAAATGTGTGTTAATTCTCTTCTTCCATAATGCACTACCAGGACAAAATCGGCTCAAATTACGTTTAGACTCTATGCTAACTTTACTTAAAGCACAGTAGAAAATAATGTTTTAGGTTATGCTGATTGTTTTTTTTTACATTTAGAGATATTCATTCCCAGTCTGTACATTTCTTTCTCAGCAAAGGTCTAGACAGCCAAATCACACTGTTTACTCTGTACACTACACTGTTTAAGTAGCCGTTTGGTCTTATGGCTTTGAAATAATCACGTGCATTTCTACTACTTTTAGAAGATTTTATCTAGTGTGATTAAATGTGGTTTGTGTGTAGTTAAAATGGTTGGGTAAACCATGTTAATGTGAAAAGCAGCGTCTGTTAGGCCTGCAGGCACCCAATGAAGACCATAGTGTGATTCTTCACCAACTTGAATAAGCGCATAGAGAGATATTGCCTAACAGAGCTCATGTGCTAAATCTGTGGCTCACTTATCACTTTATCACTTAGTACGATTCAAGCATAAAGTTTTGTAGTAATCCCACTTTATGAACAGAATCTGAAGTCTAGAGATGCTGCATGGTTTCATGGGAAACTACAGGCTGTGATTAGATCAGTGTCAGCTTCTGTCTTTCAAATGTGGACAAATTTCAGATTTTTGATGACAATGTATGTATAAAGATAAATTCAGCTTCTTAAGGAAAATAATCAAGCAAGCTCATTATGCAGTATATACAAATGATCATTTGCATGAAACAAGATTACGAACAGCGAACTAAATGGCAAATGCTGGCTGTTTGGGGCAAAGCCATTTATAAGCATGCTAGATCATCATGTCCAAAAAAAGATACAGGACCCAAAAATACATGAATTGAAAGAGACTCCTTATAGACCTCCAGAGAAGCACATACATAGGCATATTTATTAATTGGTTGAAATGATATATACATAAAGAATATATTTTTAAAAATATATGCATTTCTGTATAAGTACATATATATAAACAGGCCCCTTGACCAACAAAAATTACCTGAGGATGATGGGTGAGAGGAAATCAATTGTAACTACCTCAGATCAATATTAATAATGGCGATGCTGTTGTTTGGCCCTGACCTAACAGAGACAAATGAGCAGAGACAAGGAATGGAAACAGAAGGAGGCTTGTTTTAAAGTGCCATCTCGTCACTTCAAGCCCTGCTGACCAGAAGCTAACCAGATCAGATTAAATATACATAGGCAGTAAATAAAGATGTAGCCAAAAAAGTTAGTTTTAAGTGACTTGTATACGTTCTTTTAAAAAATAAAATAAAATCTTTTTTTTTTTAGGATCTTTAAAGACTATTGTCTTCTGAAAAATAAGCAGTGTAATGCTTTTTTTCTCCACTGGAGGTGAGCTTTGACCACTGGGACTTATTCAGAGAGAGAGAGATTGATCGGTTTTAAGGGCACTGTGTGCATGAATATATAAGTATGAGAGAAAGTGTGTATTTTATGAACTGTCTACTCACTATTATACCATCAGCTATCATCAAAGCAAGCACTTTTAGCCAAAGTTTAAAGTTACATTTTTTTTTCTCTTAACTTTTGGTTTACATGTGACATGAAATCAGCATCAACACTTTTCTTTTCTTTTTGAATTTCTGGCCTTATTGTGCAATGCTTGTTGTTCAAGATAAAAACTTCTTCATTTTTCTTAAAAGCAACAACGTGCTGTGATGTTTGAAATACTTTTTTACAACCGCTCCCATTGACATCATTCAATTCTTTATGAATAAAATCAAATCCTGCACTATTTTAACCAGAACTACAACAGAATGTGGAAGTAAAACAGGTTAAAATAGTATACAATTGTTTAGTAATGATTTCTATACACATGTACAGTATATGTGTATAAATGTAGCGTTTTCTAGATTTCTGCCTTTCAACTTACTATCATCCTAAAACATAGGATTGTGTTAGTGTGGAATTATTGAGTGGAGAGACTTTGTACTTCCAAATGAAGTTTCCTACTCAAAGCTGAACAGCAATGATTAGTCACCACTAGGTAATTAATCCCAAGACTCCCTTGTGTCTGGGCCCAGACGGATCTCATCCTCTCATTGTTTGTTTTGATATTATGCTTCAAGAAGTAGTGTGATCTCCTCCCTGTGCGAGGCATATGTTATTGGTTTTTGTGAGTCATTGGACTTATATTTGTCACCTGCTTTATAGGCGAAAAGGGCGCGAGTTAGTTTCACACCATTAATGAATGAAACTATATCACTGTGTCTGACCGTTGAGAGGATTTACCACGTTTGATTGGGTATCACCATGATCCCCCTGTCTCTGCCCTCATAGCCTTGCCGGAGTGGCAGTGGAAAGGGCCAGACATCCGAGAAGGCCTGATAGGGTTCCGCATTAGCTCTCTCAGGTGAGCTGTCCATTGGATCTGTTTACTGCCTGGGCAGCGACCAAAGGGAAGTGATCCCCAGCTTTAAAGTTGGCCCCGTACGAGGCTATGATTACTCGAAAAAGTGTGTGTGTGTGTGTATTTGAGTGTGTATGTTTTGGAGGGAAGCATTGTTCAACCCCCAGCTGGGGGTTCAAACAGAGGTCCCACAGCTGTGCATCTCTGGGGAGGTAAGGAGGGGCTTATGGGACACCAGAGAGGATGCAGACATATGGCCACATTAGCATTCTAAGTCTAAGCAATTCAACAAGCTCGGTTTTCTCTCCACCTTCTTTTTTTTGTGCCGCGACAACTTTTTCCAGTTGCAAATGTCAGATCATATCTTAATTCAGAGCTCGTGTGTATGACCCCAGAGATCTGCAGATGTTTTTTTTCTGGTGTTTTGAAGCAATAGTGTGAGGAATTAACATATGAGATGACATCATAACATCATCTCTAGTGTTCTGTTGCACTGAGGAAAGAGTAAAAGAAGGGAACACGAGCAGAGAGGAGGAAAACAAGCACAGCCTGGGATCGTAATCTCAAGGTGGATTTGAGTAGCAAAAGGGTTTAGGCTTTTCCTTAAAAAGTATGATTTAGGCAGTGGAAGTTGAGGGTGACCTTGTGTTTTGCACAATACTGTATGTAGTCTCTTTCTAACTTCAGAGTGTTTGAAAAGGTCTCTCTGGACTGTGTATGCAATATATTGCTCAGATTTGAAGAACATGCAGTGAATTCATCATCTTCATGTTCATCCTCAAACTTTTATTGTTCGATTCCCAAATGAATGGCTCTTGAGTAATTTATTTTTAATGAATCAATGTGTGTGATTCCTGAGCGAATGATTCTTTTGAGTTAATTGTTTTAATGAATCATAAACACAGCATGACTGGTGTGGTCCGATTCTTAAATTCTTATATATTAATAAATCAAAAATATACAGCATGATCAGTGTAGTCCGATTCTAAATCAAAAACATATAGCCCTCTACACTACAATTTTATAATATTGGGTCATATTTATGCCACATATTTATAGTTTCATTTAAATGTATTCATTATCATAGGCTATGCAATCATGTTTCTTTTTTTTTCAAACATTTCTAATAATTCATAGAACTGCTGAATACTAAAAAATCATTAAAGATGTAGAATCATGATCAGAACCATTAACGATTGTCATCCCTAATCGTCTAGCTGAGTCTTATGGTCTTATCATTACGGTTTTGCTTTGAGATCTTTAGATTAGATAATAATGTTGGACATGTGTATTTGACTTCTCAATCACCCTGCCTATTCTTGTGTTCTCTCGTTAGGATGTTCCAAGTAACCCGACACGGCATAAATATTTGTCCAACATAACCGTGTCCCTTCAGATCATAATAGCGCTGAAACCCGACAACGATCCACCCCCAGCGAAGTAATTCTACCCAAGCTTGCGTGGCCATTATTGATGGCCAAGTAAGTGTTACTGTTACAAACCAATTACTCAGTCATTCAACTTTGATGAGGGACTCTACAAATAAGCCGAGATGCTTATCGCTTTCCAACTCTCACTTTCAGCGACACCGGCCCATCCTCCGGCTCACTTTTTCTCTCTTTCCTATTAATTAGGAGAAAATGACAGCTGGCAGTCATGGCTGGTATCAAGGGAAAATTTCTGTCGGTTCACGAGGTAAAGAAGTCAAGGGGTGAGCAATGTGTCCCCACAATGACACTGAGAAATCTGGTGACCCGGTAAAGTGATATAACGCCACAGAGCTAGGGGAAGGCAATCGCCGCCTCTTCATGTGGCTAAACTGGTAAAAGATGGGAAGGTGTGTGTCAGCGTTGCAGTGAAGGACGGGGAACTTCCTTTCCAATGTTTGCACATGTGAGTAGGAGGTGTGCATACATAAGGCAAAAGTGGCAGACAGCCTCAAGCTAGACAAAACTAAAGTCTCGTGTGTCATATGTCTGGAATTCGTGACAGGTTGAGCATGGCGTTTTGTTTAATGACTATAAACGACCTTTAACCTTTAACCATTTCAGAAATCACAGTGACTAGATAATCACTTGAAGGCGCCCGCAAAGAGTTGTTTATCCAGAAATGTTCTTTTAGTTTTTTGTCAAGCTGACGAAGGCATTTGTGTTATTTAACATCTGATAAAAAAGGAAACAGGCGTTTCCTCAACAGGAAGGATGTGCCTGGTGAACGTCCCTGTGATGTGTGAGAAAGGGGAACCAGGCCCACAGCCAAACGACGCCGGTAGCAGTTTAGCTAATGAGGTCGTGAGATTCATTCATGGAAGTGATGGTCATAACGAAAGATGTGGTCACATGCGATGCACGCTTGCTGCTCGATCTGACTGAAGAGACCTGTTTGAATGGAGAGTGCTCTGCCACAGTCGCTGTTTGGTCAAGGACTAATCCTATTCTATGTCAGTGCTTACACACTACAGAGATCAACATGGGTTCTTCAGGCACAGTAACTCTTTTTGTAAACCGTGGGGAAGTTTCTCCTCTCTTTGAGGTTTCCTCGTCTGTTCTCTCCAGGCGTTTTAACTCCAATCCGATTCTTTCTAGCGGGATTTGTGATAAAAGGCAAGTTTTCCTTGTAGTGCCGCATGTTCCCTAGAGAGCAGAGCAGGGAAGCTGTTGTGCATTAACTCAGTACTGAGGCAGAGCATCTGGGTGATGTTTATGGAGATTTATTGGTCTCCCCCAGGCCCTAATTGCCTCCTCCCCAGTGGGTAGTCCTGTTAAGGCCGATGATATCGTCAGCCCTCTTTGGGCCTGTTAATGGCTGGAGCAGGTGGACCAACGTATTGTTTACGTCTGTAGGTTATGGAGACAAATGGTGCCCCCGAACTCCTTTTGGACTGGAGGACACACGCGTATCAGAGGGAAACCTCCCCTCTTGGGTCATAAACCAAGCTGTTGCACCTCAACTTGGCCTTCGCAGTCATTTTTGAGAGGCAGAAGCCATATCATGGCTCCCAAGTTGAGCAATTTAATTGAGTTTAATGTGAACAAGATGTCATTATCTGTCTGATTCACAAGACAGTCTGGTAGAGGAATACATGTACAGATGTTTCTTCTATTTTGGACTTTTGATGCAGACTTTTAACTCATTTGGTTACTGCAATGAAAATTTTTTCACTTCACAGTTTTCTGTGAAGACCACAGAAGGTGGAGCCACAAAATGACCAGAAAAAAGCTTCAGGCAGGGAAAATTTCAGGGTAGAAAGAGAAAGAGAAAGAAAGTCAGTGCCCCAACCTGCCTGCCTTTCAAGGTTATTACAAATCATATATCTGAGCTGAAAAAAATGTTTAATTTGATTCATAAAATTATGTGTGTTGTTATTTTTTGTATGTTCTCCTGTTCCAGAAGAATATGCAGATAAACTTGATTTGGGTTGAACACTGTGCTGTTAAAAAAACGTTTCTTTGTTTATTTGATCATCCTGGGAAGCATAGAAACATTGGTTCAGCCAATGAGTTTAGGGCGGGGCTATTTTCCTGGCTGACCAATGACAGACAGGAAGAATGTTTGGGAGCGTGTTTGAAAACAGTTAGTTTGGTGAGGCTAGTGATGCACAAATGAGATCCTTCACCTTAATTTTACATTACTAGTTTCATTTATATCTTGTTCTTTTAGTCTTTTAGTGTTTTATGTATTATGTGCTGTTCAAATGGACATTGCACTTCTTCAAAAGAAGTGGTTTGCCTGTACAAAGGACCATAAGACTAACATTTAAAATGATTTTCTCTGGTTTATTCATTTATTCTGAATTGATTGAGATTTCTTTAGAGTAAAGTTGGTCTTTTCAATTGTTGCGAGTTAATTAAAAATTGATCTTGTGAATATGCTACATTTCTGTTGTGTAAATGATGACAGTATTTTCTTTTGTTTTCTCTTATGTATTATAAGCTATAAGAGTATTGGGAGGGTTATTAAGCTTTATACCTGTGATCACAATACAGTAGCTCTTTACTTTAAAACTCACGTTGTATGTAACTGATGGGATATAATGGTTTTAGATGATTTTTGTGCATAATCAATAATCTCTTGTTGTGAAGTTTTTACATGGACTTTTAATAGTTACAGCGCTTTTTAGATTGGCTGCACACTACAAAAGAGTGGAAATGTTCTTGAAACAAGATCAATATATTTTAAAAGCAAAATTCAAAGAATCTCTCTTAAATTAATTTTAGTTATTTAGTTTTTTATCCTTTTATGCCTAAAATAAATGGAAAAACTTAGCCTTAATATCCTGAGTTGTTTTACTTGATTCTCACTGAACAAATCATTTAAAAAAAGGGCGAGAAAAAAAAAGCATATTAAAAGTGCATAAAGTAACTGATTTATAAATAATGTAATGCATAAACTTTAAACACTGTATAGATAATGAACATCATAATTTAAATAAATGATATAATTAAACCCAGTTTAGACTCTAGTATTATATCTGTATAATAGTAAAAACACTTACTTTAGCTTAGAGACCAACCCAAATATTTTATTCAATCATTTATTTATTCATGTAAGAATAATATCTTCTGTCTGTTAACATCATGTTTACCTTGGTAGACTTTCGTATATTGAATATGGTTACAGTCATAACCAAAAAAAGAGAGATAGAGAGAGAAAGAGAAAAAAATTGAGAAGAAATGGAGACATTTCTATGTGTAGGAGGCAGGCGGCTTGTGACAGGCTCATGATTTTTGCAGAGGAACATGACTTCAGAAGGCCTGTCTGATGAGTCTGAGACAGGCCTGTCAGAGAGAGTGTAAGTGCACTAATGACTGCGAGCAGCCTCGCCACTCAAGGCATGAATATTGGATATATATGTAAGTGCATATTTTCTCTTCTCCCATCTGATGCTTAGTCCCAGATCCACATGTTCCGAGAGGACCGTCACAGAAAATCAGTAACCAAAGTCAGCAAGGCACAGGCCTGACGAATATATCAACTTTATATCAAGTTCTAAATTTACCAGACACTGGGGATCTCATGTTTTTGTGAAGGGGATAGATTTAGATCCAGTCATTGAAATGCCTAATAATGACAGGAAGAGACTACAGAAATAAAGGATTAAAGACAGATTGATGTTGTTTTTTTGTTTGTGTTTTTTATTTTTTTTTTTTGTGGGCACTTTTTAAAAATTAAACCAAATTAGTTTTTTTTTTAATTGCACATGATTAATTAGTGCAATATTTTATAAAAATAATAAATAAATAAAGTATTTTTAAGCTAAAAAAATATTTAATAACCATATGGCAAAATTATATAGGTATAATTAATAATAATTAATCATTAATAACAATAAATAAATTATATAGGTATAATTTATAAAATAGTTTTTATTTAAGATTTTAAACAAATATTTAAACAAAAATAAAATAAAATATGTTGCAAATATACATTTTGAAATGTAGTTTTAATAAGTTATATATTTATCTAGTTACATATATGGACAGATAGATAGTTAAAAACTATATTATAATATATTTATTTCAGATTGAATTTTTTAAATTATTTAAATAACCCCCCAAAAATAAATAAATAACAAAAAAATCTATCTATTAATATAAATGATAGATAGATTCGGTTTTGTGTGACAGTGAGTCAAAAAGCATAAGGCCATGTGGAGGAGTGTGTAGGTGGACCAGACATGTGGGTGGCAGATGTTTAGGGGCAGTCTGAGGGTTATATCTGGGTGAACCAGGTATGACTCACGCAGACGCACAGTCATTTCACCCCAGTAACAGGTACGAGCAAAACACTTAGAAGCAGTCAGATTAAGTAACATTGTATATTGCAGGACCTTTCAGTGCTTCCAGAACCAGGGGACAAACGGAGTGTGGAAACAGTTTGCAACCGCACCACGTGTCTTTGTGCAACACCGATGCACATCTATTTTTGTTACAGCTCCTCGTTTTGCCCCTTGTAACTTGTTTTGAATCTGTTAGACAGACTAAATCAAATATTGAAATGAGTTCCAAGCCCCATCTGCCCAGCTTGTGCTTCTGCATGTGATCTGAGGCAGATAAGAGTGACTGTTCCTGTTTGCCTGTTGAATACACAAACTCAAGACCAATTTAATAAATGCAATTTTCCATTGTAGATCTTTCTGGCGAATGATTCCTTATTTAAGCCAATATTGATAAAAAAAAAAACGCTTGCTTTCTTTCTTTTTAGCTTTTTTCTAGCAAGTGAATTTCTTTTTTCTTTCATTCTACTTTTCATTTTTTAAATTTTATGATATTATGAATTATATAAAATCAACATAATTTTATTGAAAAGTTTACTTCAAAGTCTAAAACTAGAAACTGCTAAAAGCATCAATTATGAATAAAAACTAAAGCATCACACCAATATACTGTAATTAATTACTTGAAATTAATAGTTTTATACTATTAAAGTGCACCTTATGAAAGAATTATATTCATATATCATTTTGAGATTTTACAGGGGTTTGTAAGACTGTTGTTTTTAAAGACTAGCTTCACTTGAGTGTTAGATAATGGCAGGGCTAGTTTTCTTATTTATCTTCTGTCAACTTTTTCCTTTAAATCTTGAAACATTATTGTCTATCCCTGGGTTTCAGTGGAAAAAAAGTCCTGGATTTCAATGCGTTTTCAGACTTTTGTTCTCAACTATGAAGATACCCGTATTTCTGTAGGCTTCTGTGGCCTTTATACTGTACGTGATATGCTTTGTAAATCCACACGGTATTGAACAGCAGGGAGCAGTTATTCAGTTACAGAAAAGATCCTTAGTCATGAATGCATCGAGTTTGTGTCTGGGAGCTGAGTGGGGACCGACTTTCTACAATAATCAGGCTGTCATGTTGTCACCAGGCTGTGACACCCGTATTGACTGTGATAGCGACTGAGCTCTGCTTCTAGTTCATTCTCTTTAGCACCTGTCACTTTCCATGCACTCCGTCACATCTGCTGTGATAAATTCACTCCTTTTTTGTGTCCCAAAGGCAGTTGCTCTAATTTATTGCGGGGGGTTTAGATGACTTTATATTTTATAGAGAAAAAGTCATAACACATTGCTAGAAGGAGTGTGTTTCAGAAACACACTTATAGCAAACCCTGTTAAAACTAAAGTGTGCATCTATTAGTGCTGTGGATGTTTATGCTGTATATGTTGCTATAATTACTACTTATCAGGAAGTGGCACAACTTCTCGTAAAGTTCAATGGAAAAAACGACATTCGTATACCGTACCACAACAGAGCTGACAACCACAGTGATACTGTGGTATTTTCAACATCAGCAAAATATCATAAAAGGTTGTCTTAGTTTATTTTGGATTTACAGTGGCACGTAACCACACTTTATTAAAGTTTATCTATATTACACATTAAAAAAGCATAGCACAAGCACACATTTCAAGCGTTTTTCATTTGTTTGTACAAAAGCATTCAAACCTTTATTTTGCAGAAATGAGTTCATTAGGTTTCAAAGTATGGCTTAAAGGAATAGTTTAAATCAAATCCATAATTAAGGCCTTTTAACTGTAAACTATTGCTTTTGTCTATAATTTATTATAATAATTTTTTTTTTCAGTGAAAAAGTCAATTATCGGTTATCCTCTCAAATCAAAATCCACCAACCTAATTGTTTAGAATTGTTTTTTAATATTTTGGCCTGTAAATGGTACTTGATCCATATTTCTCTTCTAATTCAGACTATATATATATATATATATATATATGTATATGTATTAGCCAGAAACAGCGATTAAAAAGTCATAATGATGTATTTGTTTATTACAAACCAGACACGAAATGATTGATTGGAATCATATGTTTGACTTTGCATTACTTTGCATGTGTATTATTGTTGTTTTTTTATCAGCTGTTTGGTCTCTCATTCTGACGGCACCCATTCAGATCATTGTTTGAGCAAGTAATGCTACATTTCTCCAAATATATGTTCTGATAAAAAGAAAACTGACTCATTTTGGGTAGCCTGAGAAAGAATATATTTTCAATATATTTTTATTATTGAGTGAATAATTTTTTTAAGTGTCCTAGACCATTTTGGCGTGTGTTTTGGGTGTTTATATGGATAATATGAAAAGGAAATGTCTAACAATTTACAAAAACTGAAGCTAATTTTCCTTCTTGTGAAGATTTTAAGTGTAACTTCAGCTTTTTACACAGGATACTGGTAACTTATTTATGTATCCTGGACAAATGTTTGATAGCACATCATTCATCATAAATATTCCAGCATGTTGTATAGATGTATAGAGGTAGAAAGTTCAAGAAAACTAGATGTAGATACAGCCGTAGGTTCTGTGGCAGGCAGAAGGGTGGGTAGACAAGGAAATAGAACTGATAGAAAGCGAGCGAGGCTGCCGAGAATTGTCACTGGCACAACCGAATGTGACTGTGCATAGAAAGGAGAATTTTTCATGTCTCTGCCTCTTTGATTCACATACAGAGGACGAGACAGTGGGCTCAGACTCTCGCTGTCTCTGTCCAACCGAATCTTGTGTCTGGCTCGGGGGGTGGTAAATAAAAAAGCAGAGTGTATTGATTGAGTAGAGAGTGTGAATAGACAGTATACGAGGGGGGGGGGGGGGGGGGGCGATTCGTTTTACCACAGGTTCCTCCTAGTTTGTGCAAACCACCTGCTCGCTTTCAAACTTTCTTTATGCTGCTTGTTGCATTTTTGTGCCTGTGCCAAAGCCCCTTCTGTTCACCTTTGCCTCTGCTAAGCTTTCAAGTAAGTTGTAAAAAAAAAAATACCTACCTGCCTGTGATACCCAGCCCTTGAAGTGCCTCACCGCAGAGCACAGGAAGTTGGCCAGCCAACTGGGTAGGCTGTTGTTTCTGTTACTGTCTACTTCATGCAGAAATAAGGGCATGGAAAATGAGGCATATTTTTACCTCACTTAAAGGGATATTATTTTGTCAAATCAATTAATTGTGATTAATCATATCCAAAATTATGTGTAATAGTGTGTACAGTATATATTTATATGTACATAGAAATAAACATACATAGATGTAAATATTGAAGAAATATTTACTCATAAATATATATTTATATTTATCTATGATTTATATTGTATCTAAATATATACTGTATAACATTTATTATATATTTACATGGATGTGTGTGTATGTATATATATATATATATATATATATATATATATATTAATATATACATAAATATATTATATTTTTATTAGTGCTGTCACATGATTAATCGCGATTAATCGCATCCAAAATAAAAGTTTATCTTTACATAATATATTTGTTTATGCTAAGTTTATTTCTTATGTTTATATTAAAACACACACGAACAGTATATATTTTGATATTATTACATATAAATGCATTTATGCATTTTATTTTCTTATATTTGATATTAAAAATATCTAAATATATTTAATATATAAACATAACATGTTTTCATTAAATATATACATGCATGTGTTTGTATTTATATATCCTTAATAAATATAAACAGTACATACAAATATATTATGTAAAGAAAATCTTTTATTTTGGATGCGATTAATCGCGATTAATCATTTAAAAGCACTAATTTTTATGAATATAATTTATTATATTTTACATATATAGTGTATATATACTATATTACTATATTATATTACATTATATATATATATTTTTTTTTTTTATTATTATTATTATTTTTTTTTTATCTTACTGATAACCCTAAACTTTTTTCGAACAGGCATATTTTGTCAGATGGGTTACAGTAACATGATTAATTAATTCTCAAAACTTCCAGCCTTCCGAAACAAAAAGTCTTACAAAAGTGGATCTGATATCTTTTTTTCCCCTCCTACTCATATTGCAGTCATGTGAGTAACCCCTAGTAAAGTGATGATAATGCAGATTACAGATCATTTGGGTACGTTTTTGAGAATCAACACTGTGTAAATCTTTGAATTAGCAGTAGTATGAGTCAGCCTGTCTCTGTTTCTTCTCACTGTAGGGTTGAAGTGAAACCACCGCCATCAGCGGTTTGACCACTCTTTTGCAATAATACCGTTCATTTTCTCCTCACTCATTTCACTGCCGACCTATAAAAACTCTCGACACATCCAGCCCGCCCCGCTGACTCCACACTTGTTGAAAGCGCATATCATTTTGGAGTAGTACAGCATAAGGAAGACGGGAAGAAAAAGTTAGCGACTCTCGAGGAAAAGAAAAATAAATATTGCTGCTTCAAGCGAGATTTTATCTGCTGAGATCGTTGATAGGATTGTCATGAACTTATGCGAGAAAAAGGGCTGATTTTGTAAGAAGGAGAGGAACTTTCGGGGCCTTGGTTCTGCTGAGGGCATGTCATCTGTGTTTCCAAGAAAGGAAAAGATAAAAGGCATCAGTCAACAAACTCCCATTTAACACTAAACACTCTTGAGGCCCGCTCGTCTCGGGCCGGGCCAATCCGGTGACATTGAAGGCTTGTAGAAAAATTGCTGAGGACAATAAAACTAGAGCAGTCGTAAAGTTTGGACACCAAACAATAAGAAAATAAATAAAACGGGACACTGGCCTAAGACAACAGCCGCTGATGAAACCGTCAAGCTGCGAGATCAACATTTGTCAGTTGCGCTTCCTCTGGAAACACACGACCCTGAGATTTTATCAGGGGATCATTCCCAATCCAGTGTTTGTTTCATAGACGGCTGTTTATTTTCTTGCGCTTTTGATTAGTTGAGCCCTCTTCATTGTAGGTTGTTTCTGGACCATATCCCAGCACAATAGGGAATATTAACCCTGTGATGTACATCACGCTGTGACCGAACAATATACAGTGTCAGCGTTTGTTTGAAGCTCCTTTGGGTGTACAGTTGCTTTCCATAGTACAAGTCAATATGCCGAGTTAAAACATGGGCCTTGCTGTGATGTTCATTTCGCCATCTTGTTGTTTTATGCTAAGTCCCTCGTATTGTTCCCACACCCACTGCAGTGGTGTAATGTCACTGGCCGAGGTGAGCAGGGCTGGAAAAAAATGTCTGCAGAATCTGGGCATTCTTTCAAGACGAGAACTCTTTGTGTTCCCTGAATTGCACTCATAAAGACACGCCAGGGTTATAAACCTGTTTCCGCTTCACATTGCATGCATTGCATTTGGTTTCACACTCACAAAGCTCAAGCCGTGGAGAAGCTGTTTTCAAACTGTTGCTACTGTTAGGTTAGTTTGGTTTAAGTTTATAATCGTTCAAATTCAGTTAAACAGGGAGATTTTATGTTTTTGATGCTAACGACTGCTTCCTAAATTGGATCTCCTGTATGCTCAAGAAACCTTTTATACAGTGTAATAATATTTGAGAAAAATATTGTTTTCCTTTTTTTAGATAAACAGCTTTTGTATGTAGTGTATGTTTTATGTTTATGTATTTTATATATTTACATGGTATGAACCTAATTTATATAAAATTGTAATATAAAGTTTGTTTATATATTTATATTTATAGCCTTTTTTAGATTTTAACATATTATACATTTTATTGATATAAATTTATACTATATAATTTGTATTTTATACATTTATGTATGTTGCATTTATATTATCACACCACAAATTGTATGCCTTGCATATATGATATATGTGTGTATATTAGAGCTGCACCATTCTGGATAAAATGAGAATCACAATTTTAGAATATTTTTAAATTTTAGAATAAAGATCACAATTTTCACACGATTCTGGATAACTTTTTTTTTTTTAAAGATTTACCCCTGAACATTAGGTTATCGAACAGCAGTAAAAGAGCAGTAAAATAATATAGAAGACAATTAGTTTGACCTATAAACAAATGTAATTAAAAATAATGTAATAAAAAATGAAAAATAAAACACAATTAAACATTAAGAATTTAAACAAAATTATGTAATATATTATAATATAATTAATTTTATATTTTATAGATGGTATTGTATGTTTAGAGTCCCTTCTACTTTTCCAGAGCCCAGAGGCCTACTTGAACCCCCAAATTGATTTATTAATTTTACAGAATGATAAACAAAAGATTAAGATTATTATTTAATCTAGCCTACTGTAGTACAAGCTGCTGAGCCCTTGCTCTGCATACGCACGCTTCCGTCCGCGAGACTGAATGGAACGTGGAAAGTAAAGTATACCTGGGCTTACATGTGTGGTGTGAAACCAGCGTAACAAACAAATATGGCCGCTGCCCGCGCAAAACTGCATGTGCATCTGTTATTGTGCATCTCTAGTGTGTATGTGTATATATATATATATATATTTATATATATATATATTAATGTGGACTTTGAACTAAATTTATAAAAAAAAAAATATTTCTCAACAATTTAATTTAATTTAATTTAATTTAATTTAATTTAATTTAATTTAATTTAATTTAATTTAATTTAATTTAATTTAATTTTAATACATAAGTACGTACTAATCAATGTACTTTCCTTCTGTTGTTAGTAACTTGCTTTTGCATATATATTAATATTGTTTTGTTGACTGGAAAAGCTAAGCTATTTTAAAATAACTAAGCTACTGTCACACTACTACATTTAGTCAGCCCAAACACTGGCAGGGGGCATGGTTGTGATGTCCTTGGTGACACAAGGGACTTTAATGTGGAATATATAGTCCTGGTCAGGCATGTCTGTCATTTTGCCTGGATGTTTTTGTAGTGCTTCATGTGGCGTAGTCCACCGTTGACCCCATTCAAGGCTTTTTCATAAGGTGTGGTTGTGTATTTTCTGAACTGCAGGAATATCCGGAGGAAAGGTGAAGGAGGAAAGGCTCCTGCTTTTATGAATGAGGCAGTGAAAAGCTACTTATCCTTGCTGTAAAAGGTCGTATGGTGTTGTTTTTGTACGTGGTAGATGCGTAAGAGAATGAGGTGATTGCAGAGGTCAAAGGTTAAACAGAAGTGATGCAGGAAGACTTCGCACTGCTGGTTTCTTTCAGGAACTTATCCTCCTTTATGTGGTTGAAAACCTCCTTAGTGATTATAGAGTGCTTAAGAGCTAAATATAGACCCACTGGAAGTTCTCTATATAAAATAAGTGAATTGTCACCATGTGGTTTTTCCGTCTCCTCTAACCCAGCGGCATTTCTAAACCCTCATTTTCTCTCCCTGTGTGTCAGAAGAAAAAAAGGAAAATTCTATTTTTCAATAAATATTGTTCATTCCGTTGAACTTCTACTCCTTTTTTCTTCTGCTTTGGCTTTTTGGGGAGGTAAAAAAAATAAGCATAATTTATATTTCATAAACAGTGCGTGCAAAAAACAGCACTTTTGAATATTTCCCTAGAGGGCTTGTGTTCGGAGCAAAACAATGAAAACACAATCACAACACTGTTGTGTTGTTGAAGAGGTTATAATGGAGAGCCGTTCCAATGCAGCTCTGGCCGCTGTCCAGTGATTGTCAGATGTGATCAGAAGGAGGTCTTCGCTCATGATATGATCGGCCTGGAGGAGTCAGAAGAGATGGGGAAAAAAACTACACAAGGCTTCTCACGTCGCTTTCTCGGTTTGTCAGCTTGAACTCTCAGGCTATTCAAAACTGGCACGATACCATGAGCAAGCAAATGATCATATGAGCACAGTAATGCTCAGAGACAAGGAGCTCTTAGTGCAGATCATGACAGACTAGACACATTCACATGCACTCGGCTGCTAAATACAGTTGTCTCTTCTCTTCTGAGCGCTTCATCCTGTTCACACAGAATTCAGTTATGTAAAGGAGTGACAATGCTCCTGGAAAATGCAGGTACAGTGGTTGCACGTTTTTATTAAACATATATATATATAGTATAGGGTGAACGGAACCAGACTTTGTTGACAAGTTCTGATCTAGACAGTGATCTAGGTTAACAGTTAATTGACAAGATAAAATAATTAGTTTCTCACACACACAAAATGTTTGGCTACTATGAATTGAGGTGAATTTATATTATTAATAATTTATAATATATATAAACAATAATAGATATATGTTTTACTCCAGTGTACATGGAGTAGTATGTTATCTCACTAGTTTGATTTGTATTTGTTTATTGATTATATATCTATGTTTAATAGAGAAAACATATATATCTTCAGGCATTAATGGATTTCAGATGCATACCATATGTGCTATGCTTTTAAACATTATAGATTGCCAGTGTTATGTAAAATGTGTTCAGGCCTAATTTACTTGTTACTGTTAATATTACAGTCATATAGTGTATGTACAGAGCTAGGTAGGCGACATCTGTTACTGATGACAAATTCCGTCACAAAAATTGTAATGCATTACATTAGTGATTTTAGGTAATATAATCAGAAAAGCTTATTTTTATTATTATAATATATATTTAATTATAAAAATATTTATTTTAAGGTACTTCAAGTATATTATACTATGTAATTTATAAAGTGAAAGATGTTCAGATAACAGAAATATAGTTTGGGAATGCTTTCATTATAAGTAAATAAGAAGTAATGTGAATTTGTGCATTTTAAGGTATTTGAAGGCATTTGAAAGGATCATAATAATCTGTAATCATAATCACAATATGTAGTCATGTAATTATCAAAAAAATTAAAAGTAACTGCAGTCTGATTATTAATATTTAAAATTTTATTTACATTAATTACAAGTACTTGTTTTTTGGAATCTGACCGCGTAATCCAGATTGCATGTAATCAGTTATTACACAGTTCTGCATACAATGTTTCATTAACTAATAAAAGATGCATAAAAAATGTGCACAAAATTGTTCATGGTTCATGATATTTTACCATAGTTCATGGTATTTTTAAAAAATAATATTTACCATCTTGGACTTGGAAGGGATTTTTATGTGATGTGTCTACATTAATTTCTGTGTAGTACTATAGATGATCCTGGATAATGACTTTAGGATCTCCTGCTCTTCAAAGCAGATATAATGTTTAATCCAAAACAAAAACTTCAACACCATAAGCTACTGTTTCAGGGTCTCCGTCTTGGCTCGAACCTTTGAACAATGGTCGCTTTGTGTTTCATGTTTGGGGATCAGCTCTGGTAGATATAATTAGATGTTATTTTATTAAGGTAGCTCCCCACAAGAAGCCAATAAAAGTGGTTTCCGCCTGGAAATCCATATAGCAGACAGGGCTAAAATTACAACCACAGATAAGGTTAAACAAACAGCTCCCATCCGTCCCGCAGCAGCCGCGGGGCCGCGGATCGACCCGGCTACGGTTTTCATTCAGACGTGTGCTGCCGTGCCTACCACTCTGAGTAATTCAAGCCAGCCCCTCATTTAATCATTTTTACAGCATTTTTCAACATTTGCATACGTGTGAATAAACAAATCGTGATCGGGTGTGCTGTTATTAGCCAGTCCCCATCCCAACATGCCAGCGCAGCTTTTTTTCCCTCCATTTCAGGGAATTTAAAGGGAATGAGTGGTAATGTATAGAAGCACACACACATACACGGTTGCCAGCTCTTCACACGTTGTGTACCTCCCGTCAGGCATGAGTTGGGGGGTTGGTGGGCGAGCGAGGCTTCCTCCCGGAGCCTGAAGCTGAGAAAAAGAGAAGCGTTACGCTTGCTTTCATTGCCGAGGGCCCAGCGAGGATTTTATCTCAGTCCTGTGGGACTGTGCAAGGGTGATTTCTTAAGAAGTGAAGCGGAGGGAGATTGGAGGAGATGAGATGGGAGGGAAGAAGGAATAGGACGTTAGGGAAGGGAGGGTGGTTTTCTGTACCTTTCGATCTACAGAACATCCACAGGAAAGAGCATTGTACCGACAACATAATAACAACAACACATCCCCTTCCCATGCTTCTACGCCCTTCAAATCAAACGTGGTCTCCAGTCATCATCTCAGGATACCAGCAAAGTAAAAATAAGAGGCTTGTTTTTCATAGAAATGTTTTTTCATGGAAAAAGTAGATTGAATAAAAGAAGGAATTATAAAAGTAGTTCAGGTCTGTTTTCGAGATTGCTGCCAATCGTCTTTGAGTCATTACATCACGTCTGTATACTGTACATAAAGAAGAAGTCCAGGCTATTTGGCTGTATCAGGTGTATGGATGCTGCAGGGGGCGGATCTTTTCTTACAGCAGCCACAGTAATTCATCTTGTCATTTTAGAATGAGTAACATTAAATATTTTTTTTGCGGCTAAACGACCAATTTCTTTCAACGATATTTGAATGGTATGACAATTTGAGATTAGGCTGTACAGAAGTTGAAATTGAAGTACACATAGTCACACAATGTTGATGTTCATAACAATAAACTATAACAATTATGATTTGCATGGTTTGACGTGATTTGAACTAACGATTGTCAGATTTAATTACCATTAATGTCGCAATTTATTATTTTAGTTGGTCAGAACAAAACCGGAAGACATGTTACAATGAGATTTCTGTTTTTACACTTCTGTTAACACTGTACAGTGAATCTCCGCACTGGAGCGTTGACTGACAGCCCACACATGCACTTCAGAACCCTAGATTCATCCACAGCGAGGAGCAGCGAAAATTTACAACCCGTGTAAATTCCACAAATAACTGCATTTTCAGGTTTCAAACAGAGATGGCGACAAAGAGGTCAAACTTACCAATGTTGCTTTATAAAAGCATAAATTTCAGGTTGGTCCGGCCCATGTGCATGTCCACTCCCAAGTGTTTTAGGACGCTCTATTTGTGATGACTGGTGATATTTAGAAGTTGCATTTTCTCCCATTCATAGTAATATAAGTGAACCATCTTGGTATTTACAGTTTTAACACTTTCTCAGTGATACATTGTGTTTTAGTCCAACAAATCTAATTTATGACTTGATCATAAAAGACCAAGCTTGATCATATTGGTTTGGAACGACACAGTTGAGGTAGAGATTTGTGGTTAGAACATGGTTACAATGAACATGGTTATAGCATTGGGATTAGTTATCGATCATTTAGTTCTTTAGTAAAAGTGAAACATTAAAGGAAGAGGAGAGCCATTTGGACAGCTGTCTCTTGTGTTGTGCTTTTAATAATATTTGACATGCTCTGCAATTTGCAGATGCCTCTAATCCCTTAGTGATAAAGGAAATAGGTTCTTCCTAATTGCAGGGCTGGTAGACGTGCCCTAGGGCTTTCTAGGAGTGCCAGGACTAGCCTGTATTGAGCATCGGTCTCACGCTTTGTTAAATCGGAGGGTGACTTTGAGCGAAAGATTTACTGCCCCTGTCCTTAGGCATACCGGTGATGACAGGGTGCCATCGCAAGCATCGTTCATCACCGAGAAAAATTGATCTGGGCATTAAGGCGTAGACGTGAGTAAACCATTAATCCTGGCGGTAATTATGCACAGAACCACTGACAAACCAAGTTGCTGTCATTCTTCCTGCTGAGCAAGGTTGGAGGGGCCAGAGTCTGGTGAATTATGGCCGCCCAACACCTCCTCTTCCACAACAAGTTGTGCTTGTGTAATTCACAGTGGAGGATGGTAAATGGACACGGTCATTAAGGAGCACTCTGCAGTACTAAAACTGACGACATTGACTCTTTTTCAGGCTGCGGGATGGATGGAAGAGGAAAACTATGAATGATCTATTGCTTCTGATATTGCCAGGTCTGAAAACCAACTGATGTGATGTAATTCAGTAAACGCAGAGTTAGAAAATCAACAGAGCAGCACTTAACCGGTTATAGCTCCACAAAATGTTTTTACCAGCATTTCCCTGTCAGTGGCTGTGGGGGGAGTTTTATGTACTCAGAAATAGACAGAAATAGGACATTCTACGCCAAAAATAATGCAATGTTTACAATAGCATTCAGAACATTGAGGCTGTTCCCTATTTATTTGTTTAAAAAAACAATAAGAATATTTATTTATATTTATTTCAAATATTGTGTTTTAATATATTGCACAAGTTCTGATGCTACTGACAGATTAGAGAGTGGCAGAAGAAGAAGAATGAGCAAGTAACTATTTAAATTTGACCCTTTTTGCTGCAGAAGACTTTGTGTAAAGCATATGAGTTGTATGGACTTACTACTTTTTTGTTGATTATTATTGTAAGTTTAGGAGCTTGACAGCTATCAAAGCCCCCCATGGAACAATCCCACCCCTCAAACCCACACATATAGTGATTGTAATAAATGAAACTGAGTTTTCATTTTTGAATATGCCTGATTTTTTTAAAAATGTTTCATAAATTACTCGGATACCAGTGTAAATGCCCAGTATTATGCTGTAGATTTTCTTCACCACATCTCTGTGTGTCTTGTTTTTTCTGTGTAATTTTTTTCACACGTAAGTGATGTAAGCCGTCAGAGTCAGGCTGATCTGTTTCTCCCACTGTGATGGGCCCGCTGTACATGCAGAACTCATTCACATAATCCAGACTTTTTGTGGACTTTGTAACACCAGGATGGAATATTCTGTGTGTACGTGCGATTTTGCACTGTGGCACCTGATCCCTGAGGATATACTGTATAAGTTAAACAGAAAAAAACATCTCCTCTACTCCAAAAATCACATGGAATTATTTCTCCTTCATGCTTGATAATTTGTGCTGTGTGCAATTCGGGCAGAAACAATAGACCGATTGAAAACAAAAAACCCAAGTGACAGTGAGAGTGAATGTAAATGGAACAGCTCTATATGGTTTGCCCTTCAAACAGCCCCACGTTCAATTGAGTCCTGAACAAAGCGAGTGGGACACTGGATAGAAATTCCTCTGGTCTGCTGTTCTGCCCAACTGTGGTAAATGTGATTACTTTTGTCCTAAAATCCCACAGCATACATTATTGTCCCTTTGTATAATGGCTAAGCCTCTGCATGTATCACGTTTCCATTTCGTCCTATTTATTTATTTGCTTTGAGGGCGATTGAACAAAGAATCATGTTACAAAGATTTTTTATAATATTAAACATTAAACAAAGAAGTGGTAGAGCTGCATTTTTTGTTTTCGGAATGACAAGTGTTGAAGGCCATAGTTTGAAACTGTTAATGATTAAGAGAAACCGAAGAAGAAAATGTACGTTTTAGCAAAAAGTGAAATTTTGTGTATTTTTTTAGAGTCTGAAGGGAAGTCTTTTATTCATGGTTTCATACTTTTGGAGCCTAATCATTATTTCAACCCATAAAAGTGAAGAAATTGTGAAATACAAAAACTTCTATTTTGCGTTAATGTTGTGCATTATCTGTCTATTATTAGTAGTAATAATAAGTAGTATTTCAGAGAGTTTTATGATTTAAGTTAGGGTTAGTCTGTAATTAGAATAATTATTTTTTACAAGTAAATGTAAAAAATGGTACAAAAAGATTATATATTGAAGCCCCTTAGATTGGTATACTGGCCAATTTGAACATTAATCGTAAAATCCATCAGTTTTAAAACACCTTTAGCGTTCACCTAAACTGTTCCTGAAAATAATACTCCTACATTCTGTGTTTGATCGTTATGTATCTATTAGCCTGGTTCTGCAGCTTTGATTTCCATTGCTGCAGGGCAAATCCTATTTGTTTGATGACTAGAGTCCAATTTTTTCTTGTGAGTGTTAGAACATAGTTATTCAGGATAAATTATACCCATTTCTCACCTGTAATATCTTAGATTTAGGTCTCTGTGCACAAGTTTTAACAAGTTTAGATGGGAGCTTAGCTTCCTTTTAATGAGTTTCAGTGTATATGATTCGCAATTCCTGTAGATTTCTTCTCCTGTTAGACGTGTAACATTTTTCCCCTTATTTCTCCCCTGGCTTTTCCTGTAAATAGATGCCCACATCCGCAAGTCATCTGCTGTCTGATCAGCGAGTGGCCCTGCTGCCTCTTTGAGTCGCGTGGTGTGGGAATGTCTTTGGTGTCAAAGCTCAGTAGTTATTGAAATCCCTGTAGGCTTGTCTTAAAGATTAATTGATGGCTGGATCGATCGTGATCAGTGTGTCTTTCAGACAACAAAATCCCCCCTCAGCAGGACCGCCAGTCTTGTTAATGTTTTATCAAGGGTAGTTTTGCCCATTCACCATGTGTCTTTTTGTTCATACGTCCAGCCACGGTGAGTAATGGGAATCTTCTCTGGGCATGGCGGGAGTTGAGGTATTTCAAAAGACGAGCGAGCGCTTGGCTAAAACGACCTGCCTCTTTTTATCAGCAAGGGTTTATGCTAATGCCCTTGTGATTTTTCTTACATCTCGAGTCAGAATTGTTTCAACTGAATCCTCGACAGAGGCAGCTCGCTCTCCTGAAAGCTAGAGGTCTTATTAGATCGGCTGTGGAGTCCGGCCTCAGGGGCACCCATCAGTTCTTGTCAGTAAGGTTGGCCTATTAGTCACCAGGCCCATGACAAGAGTCCTTGTAAAGGATAGCTGACCCCCTGCAGTGGGCCAAGTGTCTCCCCCAATAGAGGCATGACCTCCAGCGCCGAGAGGGCAGAAAGGCCAGCGTTTTGTGGAGGGATGGCAGCGAAGAAGTGGCTTTGGGTGTAGGGGGTGGACCGAAGGGGTTCTCCTGTCCCTAGAAGATCATCATGGGGGTTTCTACAGGCTGACCTGCCCCTGACCCACTGTGTTAAGAAGTTAGCCTGCCAATGACTCCCTCTACAAGGCTGACAAAATGGCAGGATCCCAGAAAAAGAGAGTGAGAGAACACAGGGGCCCCTCCAAAGGAACATCAGATAGCCAACGATTCAAAATCTGTTACAGTTTTTTACGATTGCTTAAGCACAATTTTGAAAACTTAGCCCGGTTTGTCAAAACACTACACACAATTAACA
>JAUCMT010000051.1:3703104-3723712 GCA_032357475.1 Enteromius thamalakanensis
TTACATTCACACCTGCCCAAACGTACCGCACCAAGTAGGAAAACGAACTCTAGTGCGATTCAACCGAACTAAATGAGTTTTAAAATACTTGGCTGACTTGACGTACAGCCAGAAGTCAGCCAAGAAGCCAGAACTTGACGCTCTAGCCAGAGGTGGCATTAATGCACCATGAAGCTGTATACCCGCCATTAAAAACAAAGAAGGAACTCAACACTCAGTCAGTCAGTCAGTTATTTATGATATCAGTCTTGCAGGTTTATCAGATTTGAAGAGCTTTAAAGTAGCTAATGGGCACTATCCACCAGCATTATCAAGCTTGGAAGAGCCAGGATAATTAAAATTCTAACTTTTAAAGACTATGTTCGTTTGAAAAAGGAAAGTCATTTACACCTATGGCTTCGGGGTGACAAATTCTCACTATAACTGTTTAGTAGCATGCATGTTACTAGCGTATTGACTGTTTAGTAGTACTTATAAAGCACATATTCTGCAGGAATGCAACAGCTATCTTATTAACTACTACTAAGTACAAATTAGGAGTGCGACCCATTTCTTCATGTAGGTTTTTTGTTGTTGTTTTTGAAATTTTAAAAATAAGTCTTGTTTCAGCTTTCAGTTTTTGTTTGTGTTGGATCTAACTATGGTACCTTACTAGGTTGTGGGTTGAAGCGATGGTTTCTGTAAAATCGCTTTGAAACAGTAATCACAAATCTGTAAATAAATGATTTGAATCGCAAATGGCTCTCTTCAGGTTTATACATCTAAAAGCATATATAATATTTTCCAGACAAATTTTAATAACTTATTTGAATCCAGTTGAATTCATTTAAAAATAAACCTGTTGCATACATAAATGCGTTTTTAAAAGTCCGTATACAGTATGTAAGAGATATTGGGGGGGGAACTGAGAGTAAATAGTAGCAAGTCCCAGAGAAAGTGCTATGTGTTGTGTGTTACGTATGTGTGCAGTGTGTGATTTTTAACGCCCAGAGCATGATAACTGTACGCCTAGATCTTTCATGTGCTATTATATCTTCTTTTAACCCCTCACCAGAATGCAGGTCCCAGTCTGGGCCGTTTTGTTGGATCCATTCATGACCATCGCCTGCAGCCGACGCAGTTGCTCCATCAGGGATCTGAAATGGAGAGAGCGGGGGAAAAAGTTCAATTTCAGGAGCCTGCATGGGGTGTGCAGATCAGCAAGTAAATGATTCCCTCACATGTTGCATTTCTCCAGCTGGAAGACTTTCCTCTGCAGCTCCTGGTTGTGTGCGCTGCATGTCGCCATCCTACGAAAAACAGATTTCCCATAAGAACCATGTAAAAAAAAACAGGTTGCAATCAAATCCACTTTCGAGTTTATTCTCAGATGCAGCTGTGAACTTCCACCTGGTGTTTTTCCTGGGGGTTTGTGTTCAGTAGCTGCAAATTGCATCAACTCAGATTCTGATTTTTACTAGGATTTGACGCACGTAGCTTTCGCTTTTGCTTCATTTGTTTGAGCACAGCAGTCGATACCTGCTCTCCAGGCCGTCGATGTATTCTTTCTTCTTCTTCCTACTCTCTTGAGCCGACTGCTTGTTGCGGATCTTTCTGCGGATTTTCTTCAGTATCCTTTCCTCGTACTTGATCACGGGAGGGAAGCAGAAATATTGAGCTACAAAGACAAACGGCTGCGCTCTACCATTATGAAGTAATTGCCAACTGAGGGTACCTTAGTGAGCGGAAACTGATTTGGCAGAGTCAGTCCTTCCTTGGCAAGCAGTCGTTTCTCATCCTCTGTGAGAACCAGCTCCTGGTAGGACTGCTGGCTTGCCTTTGTGGCCTAGAATATCAAACGGACATGAAAGTAACAAATCCAATCAACGTCTCGGTGTGCCTGGATGCTCAGAATCCTATCGAGTTCACCTTTTATCTGCTCTCAAGTTCACATTTTCCCTATTCTGCCTTGTGTGTTTTACCTAGCTTCATGCCTGAGTGCAAACTCACAGGCTCTGGCGTGCCAGATAGCAGCAGGTCCTTTACAGTTAGGGGGAATCCAGCGTTCGGTTGCGCCTGCGGTGTTTCAGATGCACACTGCATCTCTCCGGCCCTTTCTGGGAAGAATCCAGTCTCCCAGCCATCTGCTGCAACAGATAATACTATTTATCCTTCTTTGTTTGCGTGTGTAGACATTCACAAAGCTCAGGAATTGGGGCTTATCTTCAAAACGTGTAGCAAAACAGCACAATGCAGTGAATCAATAAGTGGGAGGCTAATCATTTGTGTTTACAGAGTCTCGGGTCACCACAAAGACTTGTCTCACGAATATCTGATACTCACTGAAATTAAAAGGGAAGTTGGTGTTGAGATTGTGTTGCGCCTGGGACACGACGATGCGAGGCTCCGAAGGAAGGCTTGCGGTTGGCGGCGGACTGTCGATGTGATCCGAATGAGGATCTTCGCTGATCCCGCTGTCGCTAGGAGAGGGCGACCAAACTGGAGATCCAGAAACAGAGTCGTAGCCACCTAAAAGTGCGTTGAAGAAGTCTTTGTTACCCTGAGTGGGCATCGTCATCTGGCAATCGAGAACACAACATTGTGAGTTGGTGGAACACAAAAGGGTAAGTAAATTGTAATTTTCATTTTGTATGTTAAAATTCAAAGAACCAGAGAAGCTTAGAAGAAGAGAAGCCAGACTTACATGAGGATCTTGAGCTGGCCAAGGCTGATTGCTTTGTGGTCCCATAGTCTCATACCGTAAGATGCCGTCATTTTTATCAAAGAGCAAATCGAGTAGCTCTAACCCTTCACCACCCTGAGATAGTGAATATATTTACCGTATATATCATTTGTTGCCAGTGTGATTCAATGGAAGCCAAAGCGCCAAAACAGTTGAAATCAAGCAAATGTCAAAACAGGATATCATTTTCCATTTTTTGAACTTTGCACTATATGAGATATTACACAGGCAGGCTAGATAACGTAGTCTACGTTCAATACCAATGATCATGTAAAAACTGGAAAAAATTGTAAACATTAGGACTTACCTGGTCTGAAAAGTTCTCCATTGCTGTGACCCAGTTGTAACGCAGTGTAAAAAATCCTTGAAAAAACGCCAAAAATGGGACAAAGCTAAAATATCTGTCAATCCTTACTCTGTCTTTGTCCCTCTGCTTACCCAGGACAAAGTTCGAACTCCAACGCAGCAATCAGGTCATCATCCTCGGTGCTGCATTTGATTGGCTGTTCTTTGTTGGGATGTAAGATAAAAAATTGTGGGAGCACCCTGAAGAAATAGCAGTTTGTATTTCAACCAAACATACTGCTACTTCTGTGTTGGGCAGTATAAAGTAAAAATCAATGGCAATCATATATTAAGCCAGAGTATTACCAGGTAAAGCGCATAAATAGGACAAACTCACATGTAAAAATAATTAGTTCATATGCTAATTGGTTCATATGGGGGGAGGGTCATATGCTACCAGAAGAAGTTACAATTGGTGCACTTTTTATTTTATTTTATTTTTTTGCCAGTGTACCACACTTCCCTTCTCATCCTGGAATCTTCTGGAATCATTCCTTGGAGTAAGCATTGACTTGCAAGTAAGAGTTTCGGGCATTTGTTATGGGAAAACACCTGATCCAGAGCCAGTTCAAAGGTCATATTTCCCTTCTGTCTGAGGTAATTCAACCTTTCACACAGTTTTGATGATTAAGAAATACATAGTATACATAATAAACATAATTATTACTAATTGTAGAAATTAACTATTTTTTTATTAATGGTAAAGATCTGTTTTGAATCATATACATTTCTATTATTATTAGTTTTTTATATATATAGGCCTATATATTTAATATTATTATTGCGTTTTTTTTTTTTTTTTTACAGTGTAAGTATTATTGCTTTTTATTTTAATTATTATCAATTATAATTTTAGTATTAATATGATAATTTCCACTTCACCAGACTATTTTGTTTTGTTTTTACTTAATTTAGGGTATTGCTTCTCTGCCTTTATGAGACTTGACTGTAGTATAAGGCATAATTTACATTTATTTCCGAACGGTAAAGACCTGTTCTCTTTCTGTTCTTGAGGTCAGAGCTGCTTTGAGTCACGCAGGAACAACTATCATCTCATCAGGCACAGCGTGTCTTTTCTAAAAGCACGTCTTTGTAATTCTACTCTTATTTCATCCCCTGTCACACAAAACTTTGAAGCTGAACAGGCTTATATGACTTTGAAAGCGATCGTGATTTACGAGGAATCATCTATTGTGTTGGGTGTAGCTTTAAAAAAACATTTCTCATTCTCAGAGGGGAGATGTGTTGGTTCTCAGACAGGCTTTGTTGAAATTTACCAGAGCCATTTCTTTGCTTACTTTTCATTAGCAAGCACAGATTCAGTCATCAATTCAGGCACAATGACATTTGTATGCAGGGGAACTTTAAACAGGCATTAACGGCACCGTCAGATTTGCGTATGTCCACTGTGCTTACTCACCATCAAAGTTAGCAGCGTCACGCACAGGGTTCAAAGCATCAGCCCCCGTTTTACAAAGCACTCACGTACCTATCCACAAGAGCCATAATTAGACGGTGGAATTCCTACATGGAGTGTCAATTTCAGGGAAAGTTTGAAGGAAAACTGAAGGACGGACGTTTTTTCTGGATCTTTTTCAATACATCAGTGTCTTTTCTGTAAAAGTAGTTTTTACTAAGACAAAAGCCTTTTTGAAACATCACAGTTAGGAGAAAATCAATGGTGTATATGACTTTTTTTTCAGATGAATATATTATATTAAAAATAATGGATGAAGATCCATCCTAGCTTCATAATGGCAGTGAATGGGCATTGATAAAATAATAAAATGCATCCATCCAACATAAAAAGTGCTCCACACGGCTCCTGGCGGTTAAGGATATCTGAAATAAATTAACGCGTTTGTGCAAGAAAAATATCCATATTTAAAACTTCAGAGACTGTAATATCTAGCTAATTGTTGTACTGTTGACGAGAAAGTGATAAAGTAGGACGTAGGTGTAGCGTAAGCTCCAGTGAGAAGCTGCGAACAAATGCAATGTTTGTTCAAAAATAACAGGTATTTAAGACTATTCTCAAAAATGGAACTCAAAGAATTTATTTCTACATTATGGAAAGTTACAGTTGGATGTTCATCTAAACTTTTTGTTTTGGAACATTTAATGCCTGCAAAATAATAAAACAAACACGTTTTCTTACCATTATCAAAACAAAAAACTGCTTTTGCTGAACACAAAAGAAAGACAATTCGTAACCAGGCTCACCGTAAACAAAAATTGCTGTAGTTATGCAGCTGGATTGCCAGTTGTAACGCTCAGCTGGAATGAGGAGGAGACAAAAGGTAAATTTAAGAAGATTTATTGAAAGGTGTAAAGAGTCTTTGATATTCCAGGCATTGAATTGCATTCAGCTTTCGGCGTGCACAGTGCAGGGAAGTGAAACGTTTCAAAGGTGAGTCGAATCCTTTGGTGATATAGCAGTAAACCAGGAGCACTTCCTTTAATAATCTTTAGCTTTGTTTCTTTCCAGGAGGTTCCGGAGAATGGCGTAGATACGGTGGACCCGACTGTAAACACAGGTAAGTTGGGCAGGTGAGTATAAAAGGTAAGTGCTGGTTTACTCACTGTGAATTCGGCAAGCTGTGCACGTTAAAAGACTCTGTTTGTTTAGACAATCAAGTTGAGGATCACTCGGGTGAGTGGAGCAGGTAATGTGATTCCCTGTGATGGTATTGTTGATGGCTTCCAGATTAGCAGCGTAGTCACTAGTTCAAAGGAGACACTTGAAGACATAAACTTTAGATCTTGGTGAATATCAGAACGTGACAATGAGCCAACAAGCAAGGTCAGTAGCAGGAGAGCATGAGAAGATATTACCTCAATCACCGCCAACTCTCACACTGGTGAGCTGAGCTTAAATACCAGCTCACCTAATGAGCTCCAGGTGGCGGCGATTACCTCATTGGGTCCCTGAGTGTGTTTGCAGTAGACTGCACTGATCCCAGTGCAGTTCAGGCCTGACACACTGACATCGCAGCTGGCCAATTCAGTATTGTGATCGATTCTCCACAATTGCTTGTGGTTGTTAAAAAGTGGGGGGATATGCTTCAAACAAATGTTTACCACGAGCGTCTCATCAGGATTTTCTTTGAATTGTTGCACGCCGTTCTGTGGTTATGGGGACATTTCCACGCCCCGAAACGTGACGCTGAACGAAACAAACTGTGTTTAGTTGTTTGACATGTCAGTCAAACGGGCTTATGGGCGGGCCTTGACCAAAGAAAGCGGCTATGAATTCCAGACCTTCAGCCGCCAGTCTGCATTAGTTTGACAAACAGGTAGTCCTACTCAAAACCTACTGATTCATTCCAATAACTCTTTTTATTCTGTTCATGAAAAAAGATTTGTTTTGATTTTTCGTTAGTTGTCTCTTTCGTTGGTGGCAACAGTGAGTCTCAGTTTGGTCAATAAATGAATCATTCAACCAACAATTTTATTCCAAAATTCGCTCATGAATAAAACACCAAAGTAGTTAGAATTTATAGGAAAATCAAACTATGAATACTCTTTGCTCTTTAAACTGGGAAAGGAGATCATATTTATACTTTTTGCATGTGTTCTTTCATTTGTTTGTTCAATAAAATCTAGTTTCACCCTACAAATATGACCCTAGACAACAAAACCCAAAAATCTTAAGTAATTTTAAAATTTTAAGAAATTTAGGTTTATAAATCATCTGAGAGCTACAGTAGATAAATAAACAATTGATGTATGGTTTGTTAGGATAGGACAATATTTGGCCGAGATACAAAAATTACAATATTTGGTATCTGGCTAGGGCTACAAATATATCCTAGTGACTTAAGACTGGTTTTGTGCTTCAAGGTCACAAATGATCTTTTTTTACTATGAAGAATGATGTCATGTTATAGATAAAATATGCTACAAAAAGCTGTTGGCTTTAAAGAATTACATGCTCAGATGTTTTGAAAATAAACAGATTTGGAAATGCCGACTTCTTTTTGTATCCATGTAGGTGATGAAGGGCTGTGTAAATACTTCGCATTCTTAAAGAATTACATCATTTGTGTTATTCAGGAAACAGAATATGGAAAATTATCAGAAGGTCTGCTGCTCTTGGATGTGACGTTTTTTTGCTATGGAAAGAACCAATGGGAGGGGTTCAAGAAAACTTCTGTTCTCTTTTCTTCACTCTTCTAGTGTCTTTCCAGCCCTCCCCTTCATTTGAGTTCTTCTGCAGGGTGTTTTTCAAGTGGCGGACAGAGCATTGGCTTGGGGATGGAGAGGAAAAGGGTTAATGATGTTTGCAACAGTTCAGGCTTCCCCTTAAAGTGGGAGACAGTGGAAGGAAGTGTCCAGATTTATGGTTGCAAGATTTGGCCATGGCAGCTGCTTTCACCGTGGCGGTTGACCAGAAGTAGATAAAGAGAGCTAGAGAGACTCAGGCTGTGAGGAGTTATAAATCACAATAGGAAAGTGTCTTGAGACCTAAAGACATATACACACATGAATGACAACTCTTTTAGAGACTGGTTGAAGTATACACATTTGTGATGATGTTAGTATTAATCTTGAATTATGTACTTGGATGAACAGATTTACTTTAATATTATGAGGTAATAATACTGTCCTTTGGCAAGAGGTTTTTTTTCGTTGGCAAGAGTTGCTTAATACCACAAGTGGAATAGTCTGGTCTTACACAAGGGAATATTATGTCTGCTTGACTCTCCATGAGCCTATTTTTATGTACACCAAATGTTTCTTTTTTTTACGTGATTAGTAGCATCACAAATGGATTTTTTAATAGTATTTAGAGTGCAAAGTCTCTCAAACTTGGAATTTGACAACTTGGACAATGACTTTTTTTATTCATTTAAATAAGCATCTGGGGTAAACAAATCAAGGATCAAGATCATTTGTAATGAAGCACTTCTTGAGAATTCAGAGGGGTTTGTTCAGAATCCTTTAATTACATCATCACTCTCCGGATCTGTCGCCCAGGGAAGCCCATTAGCAGCGAGCCCCATAGTGATTCAATGATGTGACCGTTGTGTACTCAAGAGCGCCTCTCTCTGTGGTTTGTGTTTTTCCAGCTGAAGTCCAGCAGAGCTCTGCTCTCCCCCAGCAGAGATGAAAATAAATCATTCAGGGTAAACGTATGTGTCGCCTGCATCCCCTCTAAAGGTCTTATAGAGCCCAAAGTATACGCATGATATTTTGTATTCTTTTCATACACAAAATGCAGTCAAATGTGTGCTAGGATTACCAAAATGCTGCAGTTGTAAAAATTTGTTACGTTCGAGACTTTTTGTACTTAATAGCCATAACTTTCCATTGTAGAGGGGATTAGTAGACTGTGATACAAGCATAACAAAAATTAAAATAGCAGACATCACATAGAGACTACTGTCTTCGGTGGACAAGACAGGACTGTATAAATGTGAGTTGATTGCTCTACCATCACATTGTGTGTGAATATTCATTTACTGTATATATATAGTGTGTAAAAAGACAATTTGGAGAACTTTGAAGGTTAGCTAACATGCTAATGTTAGTAGCGCCACCAAATGGGAGCATTTCGAACATTCGAACAATTCAAAAAATGTTCTGTTACTATTTTTTAATATTCATACACCTACAGTATAGTACTGATTACTAAATGCATCCCATTATTCTTAAACTGGATCTTTTTTTTTAGCTAACAGGAAATGTTATTAGAACATTTGTTCTGGCAAGATCGGAACATTCGTTCTGTTCTGAAAACGTACACATAAACATCATACATCAGTCATGGAACATTGTTTGCGAAATTATCAAATTGAATGTTCCCTTAATATTTCCATAACCAGGAAAAATCGTGTGCTTTAATAAGAACTTTACCAAAACATTCTTGCTGGATTAAATTGATTATTTATTCTTTATCATGACCACTTATATTTCACATCTCTAAACACACTTTTCAAGTGCTTATTCTCGTTTCTTGCCTTCCAGTGAGAGTTTCCTTCTTTCTGAGTGAAGACAGCATCTATTCAGGTTGGAGAGTATCGGACTCTGAGGAGAAAATGATTCCCATTTCTTTGCCTTGGCAATAAACCGAGATGTCAGATATTTATCACGTTGCCAATTTGAATGTAGCCAATATCTGTGTAATGGGATTTAAAGCTTGATGTATGCCAGCGTTGTGGTGGATCCCTGCAGTGGAGTCCTCACTTGCTCCAGCAGAGCGATTGTGATGTAATGCCTCAATATTGATAACTGCCCTCAGAGCAGTGGACTCTAATTGCCTATGAAAATATTGAGCTGTAGGGCCGTCATTTCATCTCTTCTTCTCTCAATTCAGCTGCTCTTCTTCGCCTTGTCATCTCCGATGCACGATCACGAGATAAATCCACCGTTTCAAACGGATTCCAGTTTGAATGAAAGCCCCCATCGCCGGGAAGCTGTCTAAACGGTCCCGGCGCATTCAGTGGTATTAAAGCAATCTGGGTATTTTTCCGCCTACGCAGAATCTTCTCATCTGCTTATTGATTCTCTGACCACACATTGGAAGCTGCATGTGGTTGTCAGTCATTCTGAT
The DNA here is from genome assembly GCA_032357475.1 of Enteromius thamalakanensis. NCBI lineage: Eukaryota > Metazoa > Chordata > Actinopteri > Cypriniformes > Cyprinidae > Enteromius > Enteromius thamalakanensis. Next base: position 3,712,728 of record JAUCMT010000051.1, read on the forward strand.
GTACTTTACTGTGTGGTTTAATATAAAAAGCCTTTGCATCTCTAGTTTTAAATCTACTGCAGTTCACGTCAGACTTCTGCTGCTCATTTTTGGTAACTTGATCAGTAACTCTATAGAGAAATACTTCTTTGTGCTGTACACAGGCCACAGCAATGATTTGTATATTTCATCAAATATATTTTTAATATTTATTTATTTATGTTTTATAAATCCCACTTTTTAAAATATTTTAGACTTTTATTCAGCAGGTGACAGCAAAGACATAAAAAGTGACGATAAATATATTTATAATGTTCTAAAGAATCTTGAAAAAATGCATCACATTTCGAGCAGCAAATCATGTGAGTAATGATGCTGGAATTCTGCTTTGCCACCACACAAAATAAACTGTATTTTAAATTATATTATATCAGAATCCAGCTGGTTTAAATTGCAATAAAATTTCACAATATTACTGCTTTATTGATCAAAACTGAGCTGAGCATAAGAGATCTTTCAAAAGCATTTAAAATGTAAAATGTTGATATCTAATGCAATAACATTCATGTATGACTTTTTACATTTTCTAAATACTTCTTGTGCATGTCAAGTTCCTTGTTCCTTGGCATAAGCCAATGTGAAGGGGAAGTCAGCTTCTTGCATTTGCAGTGTCTTCAGAAAGCACTCTGACCCCTGTTTGTGAGGAATTTGACCCATTCTGACCACAAAGCATCCCTCGGGCTGAAAAAGGGGAGAAGTCCAGTTTTTTACCCTTCTTCCTTCTTATAAAAGCCTCTCGGCTCTTCCTCGACCCATTCTTTGCTGAGGTTTTTGTATTTGTCGGCTCACATCGGTATGTCTCGCTGGTATGTGTGTGTGTGTGTGTGTGTGTGATCAACCTTGGATTGCATTTCTCGATATCTGGAATCCGTGCAAATCAGTTTTGTTCCAGAGAGAAAAAAGGATTCACAGTTTCAATCTAACATCTCCAGGCTTCATCTAGTCCCTTTTACGTAGGTTGGAAAAAGATTTATATTTCTTTATGAATCTCGTGCTGCGAAGAACCAGGTCCCCATAGTAACGGCAGAATGGCATCAGTGCAAACAGCCATTATGGATGAGCGTGTTGTAAACGCTGGAGCACAATGGCGACCGAAAGGGCCGTGTTCCATTTATCACCACGTTTGAGACCTGAAAGAGAAACTGTCACTGTTACCTCGGCGGAGGTCGTCACGCCGATGTCCCCCCAAGGCCTGGACGCATTATTCAAATGTGAAGAATCCAATAGAGATGCCCCACTATAAACACTTGCACGTGAAGATGGTGAGAGAGAATCGGTCTTGAAGTGAGAAGCCCTGAGAGACCCAAAACACCCTTCGGAGATTTATATACGGGAAGGTCAGGGGTCAAGCAGCCATTAATCAAGGCCAAAGAAAAGGATTAAATGGCCAGGTCTCGCGGGCAGATGAGAGAGCGGCTGATTGAGGCGTTTAAAAGAGTGTGTTGTGTCTGTCTTAGATTACAGAGTGTGAGCCGTAGGCTAAACATCAATCTGAACCACAGCAGAGTGCTTACACTCTATAATCAGCAGGCCAGAGGACCTCTACAGTGGTCAGTCATACATCACAAAAACCCTCATGGAGCGCACAGGGAAAGTCAGTTGTACTGCAGTTTAGGAAGTCTCTTTAATACTAAATTATAATTATTAGGCTATTATTTTTGTGGATTTTGGTACTTTAATAAAATCCTCTTACTGTAGTTGTTTTTATGAAACTACAGCGGCCTAACAAAACATTTTGGACACTTAATCTTTAAAATGCTTGAAAGTGGCATCTGCAGACAAATGACCTTTTCTTATCTGGTCTATATATATATATATATATATATACATATAGTTGCTGACAAATTATTAATCATGATTTATTGGAATCAAAATACAAGTTTTCTTTACATGATATATGTATGTGTACTGTGTAAATTATGTACGGTATAATAAAATACACACACACACACATACAGTATATATTTAAAAAATAATATTTACATGCATACACATATATATTTATATTAATAAATGTTATATATAAATATACTTAATATATACTAATATATAAACAACATATTTTTCTTAAATTCTATGCATATACATAATATTATATATATATATATATATAAATATATATATATATATATACAGTATACACACACATTTGAACGTGACTTTTTTATCATTTGACAGCACTATATATACACACACAAGCACATAAAAATGTAATAAATCAGTAAATTAAGAAATGTAGAATTACATACATTTTCCCATTTCTTAGTGTGTGTGTGTTTGTGTAAATGTAACATTTCTCTCAGTCAGCTTGACTAGTGTTTATGTGCTCTTTCTTTTAAAATGTCACTTGTTTTGACATTTTGTTATCTCTCACAGTGACATTCATACATTTTCAAAACGAAGCTTAAGTGTGCAAACATTTTTTGTGTGGCTACTGTATGTGTCATCACCAGAGCTGTGTGATGCACAAGAGTTGCTTTCAATTTGGTCTTGTTCAGAGACATGACTGCACACACAATGGGTCAATATCACATTGGCTTACTATGTTCTTGCTGATACTTCCAGGGCATTGTTGATTATCGTTCTTACATCTATGTAAAATAAGAATTAAATAATAATTCGTTTCACTGGTCAAGCTTGAGATTCCTTGCGCTGTTGGTATTACATAAAAATCAGCCTCCTGCTGCGCCTCCATGGGAAATGTTAAAAGCGGGCCGTGCTTCACATAATAAATATCATTTATGCTGTTGTTCTGCTTCAGATTAACTTAAAAATCACATCTAGACCACATATGCATCTGTATATGTGTTTGCCATGGCTCGTGGCTTGTGTCATCACCACCGTCATTGATTTATAGGTTCAGCTGGTGTCCAGAAGCGTCCATGGCCCTCGTGCCATAACATAGATCAACATAGACACTAACATGCCTCATTTATACACTACACAGAGTGGCCATAACTACAACCACATTGCGCCTTCCTATTATAGATCTTCCCGTGCTGTGCAGATCATAAACACCTGTCACAATCTGAGAATCTTGATTGTGTCATCTTGAAGTCCATGGTGAATGTGAAAGTTGGCTCTTAACTAAAATTACTGACCTTGCCATTACTGATCTGGCTACCCAGTGGTGAGACACTCTGCGTGACACCCGGGGGGTGTGAAGGGAGAAAACACACACCAGTGTCCCTCACATCCACACACGCTCATCTGAGCCCAGTCACGGCTGCTTTAGGTTTATTGCACAGCATAGACAAACGGCTTTGATCTCTAATGCGCAGTGCGCTGCATTAATTATGAATCATTCCCCCAGCTGAACTGCGGCGAACACCTTCAAACGCTCAGCGAGCGATGCAGTGTTTTCGTAGGCCCCCAGGATGGCTCCGGGACTGCATGTATATATACATTTATCTGCATGAACAAAATAAGAGCTTTGCAAAAAAACTTCTGCTGTGCCTGCAAAGTATTCTGTTTCTGGACAGCCTCCAACATCTCTTCTTATCCTATGGTTACTCGCACTGTTAGAAATTCTCGTATACATCACCAAAAGCCTCTTCCATGTGTGCGCTATTCACAATTCAGTGGACACATCCCTGGCAAGCTAAGACAGGTGTGTGAAGTAACGATAAAGCTGCGCGACAGTATCCAATTGACCGGGGTGTAATATTGGAGAAATGACCTAGTTCTCTCTGGGCTAATATGGATCCTGTAGTGCAGCATGCTGTTGTAGAAACCGGCTGCAAATCCTGCTACCCAGCAGCAAAGTCTGATTCGTCTGGAACAGACACATTGATTTGTTTTTTTTAGTTATTGGTATTAGATATTGCATTGAATTTGAACAGCATGGTGAGGCTGTGCACAAAGTGTACCTGAGATGCATGCAAACAGAGCAGAATTTGTTTTATCAATTACTTCAAACCTCAAGAAAACAAGGGCAGCACAACATGCTTTGATCACATGAAATAAAAAAATAAAAAAATATGATATCTATGACCTGTTTACATGTTATCACGGAGCTTTTGTATATGTATTTCATAGTGTGGACAGCTAAAATATTTAAAATATTATAAAATATTAAAGAGCAAAGATTTAAATAATAGAAGGATTGAAAACATGTATTGTAATACATTCTAAACATACATTAAGTCATCACCTAAAAAATAATAGATTAGAAAAAGAAAAAACAAAAACAATAAAAAACAAATTATCTCTATCTCACTCTTTTTGATATATATATATATACATATATATATATATATTTGTTTATCTATCTATCTATGTCTTTTTCATATTTATTTTAATTTCTTAGTGTTAGTCACTTTTGACGACAGGTTGTAATTCATTAATGACAATATATGCTCAATTTAGAGGGTCTTTGTTTTACCATATGTGCAGGCATGTTCTTTTTCTTCCGAACTCTATGTATGTGGGCAGAGCGGCGCAGGAGGGGTTAACGTTCCCCTCATGCGTCGCTGCTAAATGTGCCCGCGTGAGCGTCAGTGGGAGTCCCCTTTACTGGGTCCCTTTGCGGTAGTGTGGACTGGAGAGTTGTAGACAGAGCCGAGCAGAAGCGTGAACAAACAGAAGTAGTGCCATAAAGTGAACATTTGACACTATCGCAAAGCTTTTTACTTTTACCGCGTGGATCCGTCTTGTACTGTCATCAGAGAGGGACGCCGACAGCTTACAACGCGCGCGCGTCAGCTGGCATGAGCTAACCCACCAGACATGGAAACCAAACCTTTCTTGTCATTGGGTAAGTTTACCCTCAGACTACTGAAAGATGTTTATTTATATATTCCACTCGAGTTTCTTTGGTATGGAAGAGAGAGTTTCATGGCTCACTTTTTTAGTCCAGCATGAGGGAAAAAACATGAACTCTAAAAAAGAAAAGAAAAAGAAAACTGCTTTAGATCGCTCATTATCATCGACTCTGGCTGTATCGGAGGGTTACGTTCGTGGCGAATGGAAACTAATGCAATCATAATCAATAATGTGCAGTAGTCAAGTGCACGGCGTGCATCGGGACATTTGTTTTTAAATCAAACCAAAGGTAAACACAAAAGTTGGGCGTGCAAAAGCGGTGGCACGCGCTCGGATAGTGACACCTCATTCAGTGTCGCGCTTACTCAGAAGATGTTTTATTCTTGATATGCGGTATCATTTGACACATTGATAGCGCTTAGCGAGTCGAAGCTTGTGTTGTAGTATGCGTGCAGGTATTGGATCCAAGCGCATCGTTTCTGTCACTTTCCTGGCTGGAATACAGAGAAAAGCAGACGAGAGAGAGTGCGTGGATAATTTTCGTATTTGTGAACGCAACATCACGCAACAGCTTAAGATTTAGCAAAAACGCGTCGGATGTCTGTAAGAACACAATTTAAATCATAAACCGCTTAACCACGTCACTAGAAGAAAAAACGCTATTAACTACAGCGAATATTTGTATTCATCTATTGTTTAATCGTTACTTGCAAAAAATGACACATTTTATACATTCTCTTTGCACTTTGGTCTCAAATAATGCCGCGAGCACCGTGTGTGTATGAGATAGCAGTTAAGTTGATAAGTGAACTTGGATAAACTTTAGCGTTTTCTGTAAAGTGGAGTAGTTCACTGAAGAAAGTGACATTAACCATTGCAGAGCAATAAGATTAATTTCGAAATCCATTTATAGTCACTAGACTTACTAACGAAGTTACTTTGTATCCGAGGAACAAACGTTGCGGGTGTTTCAAAAATGTCTTTTTTTTTTAATCGACGGCTCAGGCGAAAATTGTAGGTGTGGTTTCCATATGATGTTAGTTCATCATATTAAAGGAATAGTTCACCAAAAATGAAACTAGTTTTTATTTATTCCTCCTGTTTCAAATCTCTTTGACTTTCTTTCTGTGTAAATGGAAAGCTAAACGTGCAAAGAACATTCTGTTCATTTTTGTATAAGTGAATGGGACAGGACAGAAAAGCACAATAAACCAAAGTTTTAATTAATCATACGCTTTTCCAAGTCTTCTAAACTGAGTTAAACAGATCTAAATTATCACAGGTTGTTCACTGAACATTTTCCTCTCTGTTAAGATGTACACTGTTGCAACTTGATCATTGAATCATTGGTCTTGTGAGCCGCTGATTCATTGAAAAGACCAGACTCATTAATCAGAAATCAATACTTTTTTCACTAATCTCATAAAACGGCAAAGAGATCCGGGATCTCTGTCGAAATATAATTCAGTAACAACATAAAGCCGGGATGAATGACACCGAGTTATTGCATGGCTTTAGAGAACCTGGAACAGTGTCCACTTTTATGACACTTTGTGGCTTGACAGCCACGGTCCTCCTCATTGAGTTTATTGAATAAAGTGTCCAGTTATGTTACAAAAAATATTGAGTTTTATGGAAGAAATAAAGTCACACTTGTTTAGAATCACATGAGAATTAAATAAATAAAAACAGAATTTTCTTTTGGTGGCAAAACATGTGTATATAAGGCATAATTATGGGATTTAAATTATTATTATTTTTGTTGTTGTAAAAAAAGCCATTTAAATTCCAACGGTCAGGGTGTGATTATGAATTCATTGTGCAATTTGTGGCTGTAGAGATAATGTGATATCTAAGCGATGCCAAAAATAGACTAATAGACAGGAGATTACGATAACGTGATACATAACTTCTTAAAATAATTAATAACCTGGATTTGTCTTCAACGTCTCACACATGGTTATTACTCATGCAAGAGTGTGGTTTGTTAAATGAACATGTTCTTCAATAAATGATGCACATTACTCTCTTATGCATATTAGCTTACTTGTCATGCACGGAGATAAGTTGAGCAGTCACACATGATTTAGTTCACACACAGAGGCCTGCATACTGTAAGAATAACCAGCATGCTCTGCGCTTTCACTCAGGAATATAGGCAGGACTGTTATTGTGTCTGTAGCTCTTTCATGCGGGAGTCGTGTTACACTTTGACATACATCATCACCCCACCGGTTCACTGAGATGAGAGACAGCAGGAATGCCGGGTTTCCCGAAACCCCCCAATATTCCCAGAACAGTACACGAAAAACCACAGAGCTAAGCGGCATAATAGACTATTTGTGAAGGTGTGTTTAGGATGTGGGTTTTTTATGCTGGGAAATCTAAGGCAGATTTAATATGTGGCTTGGTGAAAACAATATTTTTTATAGGCCTGTATGTTCTTGTATATGTTCTTCTTATTGATGCTGTGTGCTTTCTTTAATACAGTCTGCAGGATAATTGTCTTTAAAAAGATTCAGTAAACATTTATTTTTATTAACCATAATAACAATTCATAAAATAATTTAGCTTTTTTGCTAATAAACAATATTCAAGAAAAAAACCTTTTTAATAAAAAATGATATATTGTTTATATTTAAATTATTATTTACACTTAATAATAGTTAAAATAATAAAAACATCAAGATATTTAAATATATGTATTTTATGTAATGTATAAAACATATTTTAAATAACATTTATTTTTATTTTTAAGTAATTATTGTCTATTTAACTAAGCATATTTAGTCATGGCTTATCATAGAAAACAAAATAAGAAAATCATATATATATCCAACACATAAATCATGTGGCTGCTTGCAAGCGGAGTGCTATTTCCTGCTGTCTGCTGTATGTGTTGAGTGTCATGAAGCAGACGCAGCGCTCTGACCTGCTAAATTCAGGCACATAATAATTTAAACATGAATGATTACTTACATTTACAAATGCTTTTGTGGAGGTAATTGAGCAGAGTTTCAAATTCCAGCGCTAGCTATACTTGTGATGTTTTTGCTCTTCGCGCAGCATGCAGAACAGGTTGAGTTTATTAACTTTTTTTCCCAGCCCTAGGCACAGGTGCTAAATACCTCCTATTTGTCTGTTATAGCCCACAAAGATTTAATGAACCCTTTTATGGAAATCACAGAAAAAAACATACCAGGGACTAAAAGCTTGTGCATCATCATAAAAACATAAGTTATGGAATTATTCTGAAATAATTCTCTGTAGATCATTAAGTGAGCGGATCCACGGGACGGGTTTTCAAGGGCCGTTTGTTCTGTACACATTTAGTTTTGCCCAAACGACAGGGAGGAGGAGCTTTTGAGTGACAGGGGGTGTGTTTTTTCTCTCCGCCCATTTCAGTGAAGTTCATGGTCTTGATGAGAAAGTGACATTCATAGTTGAGGGGGGTGCATTCCTGTGTCGATCGTAATTCAGGAACAAAGGTGGTTCTGGGACTTTTAGAGAGCTTTGATTGGGGGGCTGGGTGGGCTCTTTAACTCTTAAACCCATACAAGTTTTTTTTTGTTTTTTATTGCAGGGCAGTTTTAGGTTTCTCACCGGATGCTTTTTGCCCCCTTTTGTGAGCAGGCTGCAGCTGTCATTTTTACTAGAGAAGAATTATAGAGAATGTTAATGGCTTAAAGGGATAGGACTCTCCCAGGGCCATTTACCAGCAGCTCTTTTGTTGATGTCCACCAACTTCACAGAGAAGTGCAGATCCACAGTCTTTCCTAATTATAATCCTAAAAGTTCCCGATTCAGAAACGCATCTCGATTAGCTATTGGAGCACTTGAGTAAGGTTACGGCTCTATATCATACCGAGTTTTAATTCAACCATAACACAAAGTTTCACAATCGGGTTACGCCTTTGTGCACATATGGAGCTTTAAAACGGTTGTTTATGATAGCCATGCATCAAACCCTCGTTAATAATTTGTGAGTTTTCAGTCTCTGACAGTGGCGAGTGTTTTATCCTTAAGGGGAGGGGTGGACTATGAACCTCAAACCTTGACCTTCGCTCCCCATATGTTTTATCAGCTGGAGGATTTGCTTTGGACTTCTAGAATTGAGTTTTCACAATGTTACGACAGAAGATAAACCACAACAGACGTTATACTGTGAACCTTGCGTTTATCGCAGTCTGATAGAACTGATATTGTGCACTTCGGTGATTATGTAAAAGTAACTGATGAGGGAGATAAGCGCTTTTATTTAGTTATGTCGATTCACCTCCGGGTAAGTGAAGTTCATAGAAATTTTTCTAGGAAGCTCCAATTGACTGATTTGATTGAGGTTTATTTTACAATTTTTTTTTTTGTGTGTGTTTTTGAACAGTAGTGCATGTAACCGAAAAACAGGCTTGCTAATCTTTTAAAAGAATTTCCCTGTCAAATACCTGAAAATTAGCATTCAAATATGTTTGCATGGAGTCGAATATGCTTGAGGCGATCCAAAAGCAGAGTTTCTATCAGAGTAGATACTGGAAAGTGCTGTTTGACACCTTGCTAGGTGCTATCCATTAATGGGTAGTGCCAAGTACGTGGTGTGGCTACACAGGAAGTCTTTTTTTATATATATATTTATTCACTGCAAGCTTGTGTGAGGTTTTGCATGCACACGCTTTAGGCAAGGTTTTAGCGAAACGAATCAATATTGCATCTTGCACCCCTCTATTGCCTTATTTAGATTCTTGCTATTTACCACACGCTTTTTAATCCAAAACAGGCTCAGGTTGATAAGTTTCAAGTGACAAGCAAATCTCTGTCCACACTAAAAGTGTAAATGCTGTGTGAAGAAGCACAGTCACACCTGGTCAGAATTTATAGGTCGAAATGTGATGTGGGATTTTTGGACCAATGAGACTGGAGATCTTTAGATTCTTGGTGTCAGAACTGCAGGCCGTTAACCATTAGCAACTCTACAGTGTAGAATTCATATTCCAGCGCAGTGACATTAGCCTTTATCACACAGGCGTTAATTAAAAGGCACTGACAGAAATGTGAAGTAGTCTTCTATCTCTTTCTGAGGGCGGAGCGACACATGGTTTAAATCGCCTTAAATCACGGTAATGACTTTATAGGTTTCCTTGTGTGAACCAAGGCGTCTGTCACTGTTCTTGCGATGTGGAGATTTGTTTTCATCATAATGGAAGAATGATCTGTTTTTCATTGCAAGTAAAGAATAAATAAATAAATATTATATATATATATATATATATATATATATATATATATATTAAATTTTTTGCATCTTGACCAAATATTATTTTTATATATAATATAATATTTGGTCAAAATGCAAACATTTGAATATCTGAAAAATCATTCGAAAAAAATTAAAATACTGCAAAAAAAAATTTTTTAACTTTATGTCCTTATGATATTTGGCATAATATAATTTCGACCCATGCAATTTATTTTTGGCTTTTGCTACAAATATTCCTCAGCGACTTGACACTGGTTTTGTGGTTCAGGGTCAGATATGAAGAAAAGATCTGCTGCTATACTTTTCAATGTGACTTTAATGTGACATGCTTGCAGACAGCAGATTATTTCCTTGCAGCATATTTTACTTTCTGAGAGAAAACTTACCAGGCATGACTTTGCAGACAGTACTTGTGCATGAAGGTACCTCAAAAAACTGATTTTGTACAGACTTCTGAGGCAACACCTGCTCTATAGCTAAACGGAGAGCGCTTCATTGATAACACAGCGAATATTTGATTACGACAATACAATTTCTTCCACTAGAAATTAAATCGCATATGGACAAAGCTGGTCAGAAACCTACATTTGCATACACAAATTGACTACCAACTGTAACTTTAAGACAGCATTTTTAATTTTTTTAACTTTATGAAGTTGAATGCACGGATCTATGGCATGTCAAGGATACATCTATGGCGCCTTCAAAAATTTATCAGATGAAGGCATCTCGGGACAGAAAAGGGGAAGTTAACATTGGATTCAGACGTTAATTTCTTCCTACAGTACCTTGAAATGCATTCTCCGAAGGCAGCATTTTTCAGATTTTGGATGGAAAGGAAAGAAGACGTTACATGGCCAGGTATGGTTTCCCGTACTAGGAATTTGTGCTCTGCATTTAACCCATCCAAGTGCACACACACAGCAGTGAG
>JAUCMT010000051.1:3736048-3760749 GCA_032357475.1 Enteromius thamalakanensis
AATGTTCAGTGCTTTGCTACAATCTGTATTGTTAAAAGCGCTATATAAATAAAAGTGACTTGACTTGACTTGACTCTCATGTCATTTCAAATCATATGAGGTCATTTGTTCTGTCGGTATTATTATACTTTTATACAGTTTTTTCCCCTTTTGGCACCTTACAGCCCCATTCCTTGTACACTTTCAATATACTGAATAAAGTGCTCCGGATACTGCTCACACTGCTCTTTTTTGTGTTTTACAGAAGAAGAAAGCCATTCATGTCTGGGTATCATACTCACCCACTGGACTCCATGAAAACCTCGTCCTGTGTGCACTCTGGGTTGAAGATCTTGTCAAACTGAAACTCACGAGGTCCTCGGGGGGTCTCCAGGATCACAGAGTAGTCATCAAGACAAGCGATAATAGTGTGACCTCTTTTTGCCTGCTCTGCACTACTCAGTGGCCTTATTCGACAGAACACTCTGATTTTACCTGTACAAGACCAAAAATAAAGTCAAAGATTGCATTTTTGATTACAGATCCTAAGTGCAGAATCCTAAGCTTAATATTTATTGTTTATCCTACACCATCACAAAATCTAATTTTTAATTTTTAATCGAATTTACTGCTAGTAAAAAAGGCATTTATGTAAAAAAAATATTTCTATTAAGCAAAGAATCTTGAAAGATATGAGTAACTATTTCCAAAAAATAAAAAGTTATAATTAGAGCATCATATCATGTGACACTGAAAGCTGGAGTAATGGTTGCGTAAATTCAACTTTATCATCACAGGAATAATTTTTTTTTTATATTTTATAAAATAATTAACTGCATTACTGTTTTCTCTATATTTTTCATCAAAATAAATGAAGCCCAAGTGAGCATGAGAGACTTTCAGCAAAATAAAAGTTATGTTAGTGTGCATATCAAACATAATCTTTTTTTTGGCATTCATATTTGAATACAACAAAAAAAAACAATGTCTGGGAAAGCAGTCAAGGGTCTTGGAGATGTTTGGCCCAATGCTGCAGAATAAAGTACATACCCACAAAAGGGATTTTTCAGTTAGTGTTTTATCTGGCAACATTTCCTATTTAAGAAACATTTTAAAGTCTTCAGGCAAACTTTATGAGTGAAATATGCTATGCCTTTCATGTCCTCCACCATGTTGTAGTACTTTTTCCTCAAGGTTCTTTCAGTTGTGTAGTTTTCAATGATCTTCTTGTTTTCATCTTTGCTTTGCTTCAACTAGAGAGACAGACAAGGAATGTAAGGCCATAAATGGCAAAACAAGAAAAAATTATTTCATGCAATTCAGTCGCAATGACATTTTACACAGGCTATTGATATCTTAGATTATACACTGAAAGATATGCTTTTCTTGGCTGCCATCACCTCAGCTTGCAGTAACAACAGTTGCTGCCCCACACTTTTATCAGAATTTAAGAATCCATTCTTTTGAAAATCCTCCTCAAATTTCTAAAAAGAGAAAATAATCATCAGTATGGAGTGAGAATGAGTGCAGAATAGAAGTGTGTGTGTCGTACTCTGACTCTTTCATCCAGCACTGCTGTCAATGCCTCAGTCGTGTCAGTCTCTAAGAATTAGACAGAAAGACATCACTATATACACACATCCATAGAGAGACTAATTTACACAGTTATCAATTCATCATATTTACCAATGACGGTGGGTGTAGCCCCTGCTCTGATGCACGCCAAAGCCACCTGCATGACCTCATGATGGAGTAATCCCCCTGTCTGTGGCTCTGCCCTGAAACATCATGTTTGATTCAGTTAGCTGATGCGTATGTTCAAAGTTTGATAGATTTAAAGGGTTAATTCAACCAAAAATAAAGATTAGCATGTGTTTTACTCACCCTCAAGACATCCTAGGTGTATATGACTTTCTTCCTTCAGACAAATATGATCAGAGTGATATTTTTTAAATGGTTCTGGCACTTCTAAGGTCTACAGTTGTAGTGAGTGGGTGTTTGCCTTTAACAGTCCAAAATAATAGTAATAATCTCGCATGGCTTTGGAGGGGGAGAATAAAGGCCTCCTGAAGCGAACACATGCATTTTTGCAAGATAAATATGAATATTTTTCATATTTTGTAAACTTAGAAACTTTGTAAAATTAGAGACGATTAGTCAGCAGAAGTGAGAGAAAAATATGGATATTTATCTTTCAAAAATGATAGGAGGACTTTACTCATTCCCCAGGGGCCGTGTGAGACACTTTTTTACTTATTACATTTGTGCACACTTTATTTATATACATGTTTTGGACTGTTAAAGGGAAACACCCACCCACTACAATGACAGAGCTTTGAAGTGCCAGGACAATTTTTAATATAGCTCTGATGGGATTGATTGGATTCGCCTGAAAGGAAAAAGTCATATACACAGCACACAAACAAACGTTCCCCTCGAGCATCTAGGACTTTTAGCACAAGTAGTAAGATTTAATAATTCTACATCAGTAAGCTAACAATTAGAACTTTAACCCTTTATAGGGCACTCATTGAAAAAATTGGAAATTCATAATTTCAACCCAGGAATGTTGTCGTAGGCTTTTAACAAGACTTTTAAGCTTTTGTGACTTTATAAAAATAATTACAATTTTATGTTGTAAATCTAGGTCAATGAAATTACCATATATAGTTCCTTGCCATACTATGGTAATTTGTTTTCCCAAAAAGGGCATATATTTACAATGTTAAAAACACACATAAAATACAAATAAATACATAAAATGTACATACCCTTTTTCTCATTTATCTATTAAGTTAAACCTTATATTTCACTATTTATGGCATGATCATTTCAATAAATCTCCTACTGAATCACTGCATAATGTTATACAAACCTGTGTCAACATTACTTACTATTGTCCTATATATTAATGCGTTATTTGTATATACATAAAAAAAATCCCGTATCGGGCGTATGTCTAAATATAGCCATACTGGCAGATACCTGAATAGGGCATATGGTCGCACCATTTTTCATGTCACAGCATTTACAAATTTCTAGAAATGTTACGCCAACAACACCATTCTCTACATTTAACACCACTATTCAACCATATAATGCATGAGTTTTGTTAACTTAGCATTGTTCTTTTCGATGCTATTTATATTTTTGTGAGAGTTGGTATGAGCGTAAACGCATTTTTTTTCAAACTCCGGAAGTACGCTGATGTTTGAAACGCCCCAGGCAACTCCTGATTGGTCAAATGCCACGGTGTCGCCATCTGTGACGTAGACTGAGTTCTGCTGATTGGCTGGAAAGAAATCCATGCGCTTACACAAGCTCACGGAAAGGCACGAGATTGCTCTAATGAATGATTGATTAGGTTACCAAATATCATTCCTTGTCCGATAAAGGGTTAAAGCATTATTATATTTTCAACTTGTGAAAAATGTATAACATTGCAAATATACAGAAACCAAGCAAAGAGCGAGACTGCACCACGAAAGAACAGCAGTCAGACAGAGCATGTGTGACTGTGGTCTTGAGGGTGTCTGCTGAGTCCGAGCCATATTCAGAATGAACATTCAATGTGAGACAAAGAGTAACGATTGTGGTCAAAAAGTTAGTGACACAGCCCTTCACACCTACACAGAACCACATTTAAACACACACACTTTGTCATATAGAGAAAACGCATCATTTCAGGCAACTGAAAACATCCACTAGTGCTAAGACCTTTTTTCTGTAGACCTGTGTTGCCAGGTTGTGGAGACAGGGTTAAAACAAGATGCTAAACGCATAGCTAATGGATTTGCTGTAAAACTAAATATTTTAGGAAATATTAAGGAAGGAATTAATAATTAGGCAGGTTTTAGAACTGACTTCAATGCATTTTAATATGCATTCACAAGGTGAGATATGAATTAGAAAACAGAATGGCACAGATCACAGTCCATGTTCATGGAAAGTTAAACTATTTTCAACTTAACACCTTTCTTTTAATCATATTGTTGATGCATGTTGTGACTCTGTGGCCAATAATGTATGCATTTTGTATTGCTGTAGTGGTAATAATTTAAAGGGGTGCAAAATACAGTGGTATAAGATTATTATTAGTAGTATTATAGAGTGTAAACCTATATATTTTGTATACCAATATAATTTATTGATTTGTAGACAAATCATATACACTGTAGCATATTAAAATTAGTCATCAGCTGTTTGCCATTTTACCATTTTGATCAATTAGGGTACTGTTATCAATCCTGTATCAAATGTGTTTTCTGCTGTTCTGTGGAGGGTTGTGGCTCAGTAAGCATCTAAAAAGGTTGGCAGGGGAAGGTCGGCGGTTATGGGTTCATGGGCAGTTTATGTGGCAGGGGTTGAATATGGTATTTAGTTTAAAACAGCAAGGACCCAATGATATCAGCTTAGTGGGGTCTGAGAATGGCCTTTGACTTGACACCCAAAACCACTGCGCTCAGTGTGGGGCCTGCAGGCAGGCCTGGTGTCAGGCCGTGTGACCTGTCCCATCTTTTTTTTTTTTTTTTTTATTCTTTGATTGTTCAAGCCGGAACACCTGTGGTCTCAGCAGTGGCCTTGTAAAGGCTGGAATTTCAGAGCGAGGTAGGGTTACGCCTCCTGTGGGGAACTTCACTCTGAGAAAAAGACTGAATGTGTTAAAACTTTACGTAAAACGTAAAGCTTTTCAAGTCCTCCTTGTGCTTTATGTCTTTGACTTTAATCTTGACCTCTGGATACTGTCCTCTTTTTCAATCCCCTTGGAAACCTGGTTTCGCTGACTTAACGGGAAGTCAAAATTCGTTACGGTCTGCGACGTCACATGGGTTATTTCCGAAGAGAGAACAAAGACTTGACGGAGAGGTGCAGGAAGAATGTTTCCAGTCGAAATGGACAGTTTGCTGAGCAAAGGTTTGACATTTCCTTCATGCTGATCAGCTTCCAAGGCATGCGTTCTCCAATGAAAGAGCGAATGTGTCCATGCGTCATTGATTCCCAAATACATCAGAGTTAGTAGCTTTTGGGGTTTTACCAGGAGACCCTACAAAGTCAGCCTGTCATCCTTGATGGGCTTTGATTAAAGCGCTGTGGAGGTTGTGTCCGTCAGATGTAGCGTAACTGTCAGTGCGGTAATTGAATCTAATGAGAGGCTTCTCTGCCTGATTATTTTTGTAAGTGGAAAGCAAACATCTGAAGTTCATTTCTGGACACCACAGTGGAATACACTCATAGGCCATGAGAGAACAAGGAAACGTGGTTAAGACGACCACATTTGGCACGTGTGTGCACAGAGAGAGTGTTTTAAAAGGGTTGTTGGTTCATCAGTTCAAGAATCGTTTTAAAAAGTCTGCCCGTCCTTCGCATTAGATTGAAAATGCGCTGCTCTGAATGTTTCCACATTCAAGGATGAGGCAATCTGCTTAACGTCACTAGCCGCTAATACAGAGGAGACAACACAATAGGCTTTTCAAGGACGTGAGGAATGCTCTACGCCCATGCTTCTCTGAGCTCTCAAGGCTGTTTATTGGGCCCAGGGAAAAGGACCCTTCAAAGTGTGTTTACAAAAATGATTTAGTAATCAGATGGGCACAGCGGCTATTGCCGATTAATGAATCTAAATGAATCTTCATGAGCTTAACCTTTTTTCCAAATCAGTCCTTTGAACATAGCAGCCCTGAACCACTGAAGTAAAAGGTGAAGCACGTAATTTCTGCATTAGCTAATTTGCAAAAAATAAGAACTGTTTTTGAACACATCTGCCATTGGTTGAAGAAACAAGCAACACATCTGACGTTCAAGGTAAATCATTAAAAAGTCCATGTGACATCAGTGAAGCTACAAGGATACTTTTTTTCTGGAAAGAAATCAATGGCAGATAGTGCCATGACGCATGCAAAAAATAGTTTAATAATGTCATTATTATTGTTTTCTTTGCACACAAAAACTATTCACTGAGATTAAATGGACTGTTTTATTGATTTATTCTCCTAACTTGATAAAATTGCGATTGAACCACTGATGTCAAATGGACTATTTTAATGATGTCATTACTTCATTTCTGGGCCTTTAATGTATCAGTTGCATTGCTGTCTATGCAGGGTCAGAAAGCTGCGGATTTCATAACAAAACACTTTCCCTTAAACTAATGAATTAATGAGTTTAACATATTTTATTTTGGTTTACTTTTAATGGGAATTGGCTTTTGGTTAATCTGTAAAGTTTTCTTTTAGCACTCTTATTTATCGATAGATTTAAAAAAAAAAAAAAAAAAAATTCTAAATATAAAATGCATTTTAAAATATAAATAGTTTAAGTTAAAAATATGTGGTTTATAATAATACTTTTCTAAATAGAAACAGAAAATAAGTAAATATTAATTTTACTTATTTATACAAAAATAACGGTAAATATTTATTTTAGGGTCTCGCAACCCTCTTTTAAGGTTGCTTAATAGCATGTATATTACTAGAATATTAGTCATTTATTATTACATATTACCCACTACTTAAATTTAACAACTACCTTACTATTAATAAGCAGCAAATTAGGGAACTGGTAAAGAAAAAGTTGTAGTTAATAAGCGTTCCCTATTCTAAAGTGTCATCAAAATAACCTTTTAAGTTTTTACTCTTGCTGTATTATACTTTGACATTGAAAAGTTTTTCCGCAATAACAAGATTGAAGAGGATTGCAAAAAAAAAAAAATCTGTGGCCTTGTAACCCTTGTTGAGATTCAAACTTGTGTGTTCTTTATGAGCACCATAGCTCTGCACCAAAGAGTATGTGTGTTCACCATTGAACCCCTTGGTTTAGATGACCCTCATGTCTTTTACATACCTTCAATAGACCAGATATTTTTGTATCCATCCTAGGCTGCTGATAATTATGCCAGTCTTTTATATAACTACTCTTTCTCTTTCTTCTCACACAATAAAACAACTTCAGCTCTTGGTCTTAGCATTGGAGTCCGTATCCCATGCCGGCATTTATTTTGTAATGATGACAATCTGACTGTACACTATTTTTGTACTTAAACAACTCTCCTGTCTCAGGATTATGTGAGAAATGTATAGGGTCTACTTTTATAAGCACAATATTCATGGGAGAATTATCTTAATGAGCCAGGCTGTATATTTACTGAGTGCAGATTACTACTGATTCAGCATGCTGAATCAAGAGAGAGACATTAAACTTGACTAATCAGGGCCAAGTCATAAAGCTTGAGTCCAGAGGAGCTGTTAAAAGACTTAGACAAGATTACTTAATCTCAATATTCATCAAGACTGTTTAAGATACAATCACACTTTCACACACATGGCTTTTAACCAGATATGTATTTAAACAACCCAATGTAAAAAGGTAGAATAGCTTGTCCGTCGGTGGGTTTGAAGTCAGAAATTAAAGTCTGTAGTGCTGTAATATTATGGGAAATATGATTTTAATCGAGTCCATTATGAAGCTATAAACAGTCAAGTGTATCTGACAGACTTGTAGCATATATAGAGCATTTCAAAAAGCATTTGTTTTCATTATATCCTTTTTCTTTGGGATTGTGATTGAGAACTTCCTTTTCCTCCTCTCCTTTTCCTTTTTTGTGGGGGTTCCTGTCCTTCTGCATTACCCGTGTTTTTGGAAAAGCCGAGGTTGACTGGGAGCCTTAGCTCATGTGTTAAAGCGGTAATTTTCACTGACATCGCTCAGAGCAAGCCGGGATGTGTCATTGTCCGCCCTTCACTGGTTACACAATACGGAATCTGTTGTGCTGAAATGAAGGTGATTCACTCCGTTGGGGTTTTAGGCAAGAGCTAATGGGCGCCGCTGACCAGTCAAGCCAGGAAGCGAGGGATAGGCCACAGGGAAACGTGTCCCCAATAGCCTTAATTCATTTTGATGACTGTCGCTGATTACAGCTTATTTATTTCAACCATCTTCAAGTCTTGTATTACATGCTTAATTTAGTTTGCGTTCGCTGGATTTTACACGATACATAAAGTGTGTCCTAGAAAGCAGAAGTGTGAAAACTTCATGTCTTTTATGTGCTGTTCTATGTACCAGACTTCTGCTGCATTTAGGAATAGGCTTATACTTTAATCCGTGCAAATTCTCCAATAAGCAATGACTAATCACCTGATTTATAATCAGACTTATGCTCATGCGTTTAACCGTTTCCTATAATCTCTTTTGGTTTTCACATGATGCTGATTGTTCGTCGATGCATAGCTATTCCGTTTTTTTTTTTTTTTTCAAACCAGCTTATTTACTTAAATTACTTCTTAAAGAGAGAGTTGTCTAAGTAAGAACAGTTCTTTGTTATTAACTCCCATATTCCAAAAATTGCCAAAAGTCAACTCTTAGACTGATGTGCTATTTTCAGACTCTATTCATACGAATTGTGCGAGGAAATTTGAGTTCCCCTCCAGTGGACTGTTAACATGAAAATCGCTTCAGATCATTGAGTCAGTGAGCTGAACTCCAGAAAAAGATTAGTCTTATTTATAGACAGCCAGGTTAGGTCTGATCTTGAACCAGAATAATCTGTTTATTAAAAAATTATCTCAATATGGTAGTCCGTTCATGACATTGAACAGATCTCAGGTTCAACTCGATGAACCAGTTGCAATGATTCTCAGGTTAATAGCTCACTGAAGGGGTAAGTTATCTGTCTTCTAACTTCAGAAGACTTAGGAATAGAATTAGTCTTCTATGTGCTTATTTATTTATTCGGTTATTTGAGGCAAAGTAAAAGTTGCTTGTTTTGCAGTACTTTTCTCTCATGTAGTCTGTAGTACCTTGCCTTGGTATTATTTTTGAGGTTCCTCGTCTCTCTCTGACATTTCCACGTTTTTGTCATTTTAATCAAACAGCTGCAGCAGACGCCTAACAGGCAGTCAGTCCCTCCGTTTCCTGTCCCATCCCCCCCTCCTTCTTTGACCAGAGCATCAGCATCCCACCCAGCTTATCATGGGGAACTAATTCAATATCCCTGTGACTGTTTTAAATGTCATTGGCTGAGCTCATCTGGAATGACATGTTTTTCATGGTGGAAGTAAAGGCGCTTTATTGAGCAGGGACCAGAGCGGGGGGATGCGGCTGCCCTTCGCTCTTCACGTTCGCTCTGATCCGAAAGGTCTAGGAGCTTTTTAAGATCATTCGGCGCACATTCAGCGCAAGCTCGCTCATCCTGTTTCTCATTGGCTCTGTGAGTCATCACGCATCCTCAGCTGACTTGTGAAAGTTAGATCTTCAAATGTCAGTTTATCTGCTAGCATAGAGTGGTTTTATTTTGCACTTGCAGTTTTAGGATTGGTTTAACCATCATTTCAAATATTATGGTAAAATGTTTATGCTTTGTTCGCTTTTTTTTTTTTTTTAAGGTTTTAAAGAACTTAAAGTAACTCAGACCATTTCTGAAACTCAACAAATGAGTCAGTGATCAGTCTACTTCATGAACAACTAATTCAACTAGTTTTAACTAATTCACTGAAAATTATTTAGTTTATTCAGAAGAAATCAAATGCACACTTCATATAGAATACTTATGGAGTATGAATATGCAATATGCATCGAATACATAGAATATATATATATATTCCATTATCTTAAATTTGACTTTTTTTTACTGTTGGACAGAAGAAGAAATCATAGAAATTTGAATCTAATTGAGAGTGAGTCCTGTTTAGTTGCTGTCCCTTTTAAGGTTGTCTTCGATGTATTGATTGACAGCAAAGCCCTTGCAGGCACCATCCTGTGATCTCTCGCCCACATGGGTGATGATATCAGTTAACCCATTGTACCAGAAAAAGGTCCTAGTGTGAGGAATGGCCTTAAACCCCTGAGATGCACAGCATGGCTTCTTACCCAGACCCCCGCAGGCATTGCCTGTATCATCTGGCCTTTTGCCCATACTGAGTCATCTGCCTCTGATCTCACCCCTGCTCCTTTCTAAACTCCCCCCAGCATTTTTGTAGCCCCGACTCGCATGTCTAGCAGCCACTGGGGTTGTGGGTCAAAGAATAGGGTAAAACTGAAAATGTGAGGGGTCTGCCAGGGCTAGCTGTGGCAGATAGAGGGGCAATATGCGAGGCTAGACGAGTCAAATGATGCTGCATCTTAAAAAGATCTGTTTCAGATATAAAGGGCAAATAAGCATCTGCTCTGACAGGTTTGAGGGTATTGAAGTGGCCAATCGGAAATGAATATTTTGCATTAGAGAGGCACAACATGAGCAAAGTGTTACCCTTAAATGTCAATTCTTAATTTTTAGTAAGAACGCAATATATATAATTTTATGTGTGTGTACTAATATTTTTTAGCACAATGTTGTGATTTCACTACACTAGTTATTATATGTTGCATTAATATTAATAATATAAAATGTATTGCAACATTACAGTTATGTTGATGAGTTGATTAATTAACTTCGTCATTATGAATTATGAATCATTTGTGATGCTTGTAGTAAAAGTCCATCCGCATGTGTTTTTTTCCTCTAGGGTTCCTGAAACCCCAATGCTCGCTACCACCGCCACCTCAGAGAGGACGAGCAGAAGCATGCACGTGTTTCAGCGGAATGTGCGCTCTTCATCAACGCAGGTTTTCTACAGGTAACCTATGCATACTGAGAACTGCACAATCGCTTACCCTCCCCACAGCGCATAAACTTTCAGCAATAACTCGTCTTCTGGCAGCTCTGTAGCTCCACCAGAAAATAATCCTGCCTTTTTGTGTGCGTCAACTGTTCCCATGAAACCTCATGGTTCTTACTTTCAAGAACACTTACTTTCAAGATACATGCATAAATCAATGCATTGAAGTCATATTTAGAGCCCTAAACGGATTTCCACTGTGCTCGGCTATAACTCATGCCAAATATGTCTGGTCTTGTAATATGTCTGCGTTTGCAAGAAACAAGACACATCTTGCGTGCACATACAAACACACCCTCTAATCTGAATTAGTGTCTGGTCCCCTTCATATGTTTTGGTCTTACAGTGTGTGATTTACAGTTTGTTATGCTAGTTTAAAAGGCTGATGGGCATGTTAGCAACAGGCCTTCTCTGAGGGATCCCTGTGGGCAGCGTTACGGCACATTCCAGCTGTGACCCGATGGTATGTGGGGAATGGATCGCTGTTGGCTTGTTATGTGTCTGTTTTTGCCTTGTCTTTGCAAACATAGTGCAGCTATGATCAAATTATCCTTAAGAACTGGTTCTTTTTAAAGAATCAGTCGTAGAGACTCATGCAGTACATCAGTTCATATCTGATTTCTCGTCTAGTTTTTATCCACTTGGCAATTGTTTGGCTATTCTGCATTTACACAATCATACGGTTGGCTGCTTGCATTTTATTAGTTGCATTTAATATTGCTTTTTCCCCTTCAGAACATATACGCATCCTTTTTCCAACACCGGATGAAAACCACTGCTTTATATTTATTAAAGTGGCCCCACACATGTGCCAGGTGCATTGTGGGAGACCTCATCCATAAAATGAAATGCCATTCGATTCATCTCTTTGATTTTAGTTTTTTTAAGATGGATTGGTTTTGACAGTCACATTGGTGTATTTTATTAAATCCGTTTTTTGCAAAAGTCCCATAGGGTTAAATGTTTGCTTAGAAGCACAAGTTTGAGGCTCTTTCATCCCTCACGCACCCATATGATTGAATGCATGTTTTAAACTCTCTCAACTCTGAAAGGCATGGCATCTTTCAATAGCTACTACAGACAGTCCACACACATCACTCCCAACCAGGGCTACTTTTATAGATCGTATACAGAGAGGACTCTTCGGTGTAGTTGCTTTTCTTGGAGCCACTTGCTCAGAAGTCGTTCTGTTTGTAAAAAATGTTAAGTATTTCTGCAAGCTGGCGTGGTGGTCTTAAGACGCTCCAGCGAGCTTTGGCAACCCAAATGGGTTTGCTTATAAAAATGAATCCTGTGTACATATTGTCTTTTTCAAAGCCAATAATAGAGCTTGTGGAAAACCAGTCTTTAAAACCCTGCGTGGTGCTCAGCAGTCTGTTCATGGTTACTGTGGAAACCCTGCGGTCTGGTGTGGTGGCCAGCCTAGCTGGAGTCGCTCGTTTATAGAAGTAGTAATAGCTGTGTTTCTAATTAGGGAAAGTGTTTCCGTAAAGTGCGAGGATGTGCTCCAGTCGTGCTTGTACCGTGGTGACTAAAATCACACATTAAAGCAAGGACGATGATATGAGTTCATTGGCGATCGTAGCTAGAGAACGAATGTCACCCGGGGCGATTTGAATCTCTGATGTGGCAGCACTTTGGCTTCCAGTGGTTTTACATTGTTTTTGTTTTTTTAAATGTAGTCTTACTGGAAAAGGGTCGTGAGAAACACGGCGTCGTCTTTTGAGTTCCAACTTTGTTTCAAAGGCGCTTGTTGTTTTATTAATATTATTTTTTTAAAGAAAAGCGCCTGTATGAAGCGCGCAAGAGGGAGCACTTAAAAAACTGCTGCGGAGGGGCCTCACAATGCCGGCCTTGTGCTGCGATCTGGGCTCTTCTTGCTGCAGCGAGCAGAGGAATGGAAAAGATTATCCACAGGAATGTCTGGGGTGCCCTCAAACGCAGCGCTCCGCGTGACCGGCCAATGGGAGAGCTCGACCGAGTGGCGGGCTAATTTTTTCCTGATGAACTCAGCCGCCTGCTTCATAATGGAGTCTGATTGCCAGCGCTGAACTCACATATGGTCCATGTTTGGAGAGCCCCAATGACAGGACCACTTCTGTAACGGGCAGAGGGAGTCGATCGCTGGCTCGTTTTTTTGTTGTTTCATTAGGGTTGTGGGTTTAGTCAAGCTCATTTCAGGTGTGTGGGTTTTTTTTTTTTGGTATTCACTTTTTATTGACATCACTTTACTTAAACTTCAGTTACACCCCAAAACTGAGCCTTATTGCTTCTGGCCACACTTAATTATATCGCTGTGCATCCCACGGCTTCATAAATTCTCCCAATTAATTTGGAGGCTATTTATTGTCCCGAGTTCTTGGAAACAACTATTGCGGGCCCATTACGGCAAGTGGCGGTAGAATTAACCCCATAAATTACTGACTCGTTTTCCTTGTGGTGGGTGTGTTTAGGCTCGGTGGAACGCCGCCATCGGCCTACAGAGAGACAAAAAGGGAATGTGGTCAGGTTTCCGAAACCAAAGCATGTGTTTGTAGACCTTGTGGTCGCACGGGAAGGGGAAGGGGCACTGCGGGGTCATAAGGTGAGCGAGGTCAAGGAAAGGAGCTCGTTAGCTACGACATACTCAGCACTCCCTGTTTTTTTAATTGGCTCTGGTTGCGCGTCCTCGCCACTTCCTGTTGGCCTGGGGCTGCCAGAGAGGGGCCTGGAAACTCCAGCTTGTTGATTATAGAGCTGGGCCCTTTATTCGCTCTCAAATTCATCACTACCCAGCTATTTTAATGGTCTTATTTATTTAAACTGTGCTTCATAGGTAACCCAGTGGAGAAATAACAATTCAACAGCCATTTTTTTTACATGTCTTTATGTCATGTTTACTCATGTTGGTTTATATTCTCACAGTGGGCCTGCCGTCTGTCATTATTTGGGTCGTGGCTGCCAAAAGGGTTTGGGCTAATTGGATTTCGAAGTTAATTTTCATCAGCTATTTGATAAAGACCTGGCAGCGGTCCTAAAAACTCCAGCCACCCTCGGTATCTGCACCAATGAGCGCATTCCATACGTCGGGACTGTAATAAGGAGAATTGAAAGAAGTTTGATCAGAGTGATCTCATCTGGGAGAGACGTTTTACTTTATTCCCTCATCAGCCCCGTGTAAACACTGGAAGCAAAGTGGGAGTCATGCAGCTCGCTGTGATGGATTTTTCCCTGTGACACAGTCAAGCATGTTTTGTGCTAATCTGCCAGCTAATTGAAAGCAGCTTGCTTTCATGTCCAGTGTTACAATGCCCATGCCTCTTGAAATGAAAATGGAGGATGCATCTGTGATACTGGCTTTAAATAAGGTTTTTTTTTTTTTTTTTTTTTTTGGATCAGAGACGTCAGGAGCTGTGATCTATTAGCAGAGAGTGCAGTGTGTCTGTGTAATGCAGGCCATTGAACAAGCGTTTCTGGAACTGTTATCATTGTATGATGAAGTATCTTAAAATAAGAACACTGAAGTAGAGTTCTGTTTGACCCAAAGTATTGCTCTCTCTCTCTAATAATTCTTGTTGCTCTGTTTATTATTAGAAGTAGTATTAGTATATGCAATTTGGAAGTGTAATATTTTCTTTGTAGTATTAATAACAGTAGCAATCATTGATATAAAAGTAACATTGGTATTATTATTACTATAGATAGATAGTAGTGCTGCCAAGCAATTAATGACATCCAAAATAAGTTTTCATAAACACATTTCACGCGTATTATTTATGTGGGTTTATTGTGTACATTCAGGGATATATAAATACACACACATTAGAGCATATATTACATATATTATATTTATATATAAATATAAATATTCACTCCATAATAATGACATTTTTTAAATATATACATGAATATGTGTGTGTGTGTGTGTGTGTATATATATACACATAATATACACATACATAATAGCCTTACACAGCACACACACACGGCACTAATTATATATTATATAATAAATACTATTTATTATTTAATGTGGCTTTAAATTAAATGCTTTTAATTAACTATTAATTGGTTTCATATTTTCATTTAAAAAAAAAAAATTATTTATTTCATTATATGCTTGTGATTTGTACCATGGTGCATGTTTTATTTTTAATTATTTTTTTAATTATTTATTTTCTGTGGCTAAGTGAAGAGAAAATTGTATTATGGACTGTCTATCAATACAAACACACGGCCACACTTTTACAGGACAACAAGCAATGTGGCCTAAAAATCTTAGAGTAAAGACTATTTGGATTGGTCAGTTCTGTTTCTCCCCCCCCCCCCTTTTTAATCGTGTCTCATACAGGGATCTGTGGTGTGTGAACGCATTATCAACTTGATTCATCGCCTCTGAAGGTGAGCCTAGCTAACAGTCAATGATGTGTGGGCGGATCAGAGCCAGAAAGAAAGTAAAGATGTGGATAATGAGAAACAAAAAAAAAGTGCAAGTGACAGAAGTTTTCGTGAGATGGGGCCAGAACTGAAGGAGGAAGCAAAAGAAAGTAAAATAAAAAAGACAGAAGTTAGAAAGTTAGAGTTCGTAATGTAGGAAGTAGCATTCGCATTGGCACTGTTTGACAGCAGTCGCTCATTGCGTCTGGGTCAGGGGAAAAAAATCAGAGCAGCTAAGCTCTTGATAAATCTTTGAGCTCTTAATCTGTCTGTGCCACCATCACAGTGAAATCCTATCTCATTGTCACAGCTGACCGAGAGGGGTGGGTGGGCGACAACGCCGTGTTTCGCCCTCATCTCACTACACTCTGGGATGTGCAGCCTTTCCTTGCTCTCTCAGTCTGTTTCGTCATTAACTGTTAATTTATGCTGATCACAGCTTGAGGTCATATTGAAGTCAACATGAAATCGTAATTAACCCTGCTTTTATTCAAATGCATTTTACTGATATTGTTCTGAAATTTAAATGGTGCATGCAATGTCAAAGAAAGCGTTTTTTTTTGTAATTTTTTTATTCCTCATTTTACCAGCTTTCATATAGAAAACCTAAAAAATTAAAGGGTTTTTTTTGCACACAAAAAGTATTCTTATAGCTTTATAATATTACGATTAAACCAGTGTTGTCAAATGGACTATTTTAACGATGGCATTACTAACTTTCTGGGCCTTGAACGTGTCAGTTGTGTTGCTGTCTGTTATAGGTTTGGAATGCCATGAGGAGTTTTTTGGATGTACCTTTAATTGGCACATAAATAATTTTTACACCAGATGTTATTTCCATCTTATTTGTTGTTGTTTTTTCATCTTGACTCCAAAACGTGAACTTCAGTTAAATGGAAACAAAAGGCTGACGTTCTTGAAAAGCACTATATGAATTTTGTTGCTTTTCCCTCTCTGAGTTTAGATGCGTTTATAGTTCAGCTGACCGCAGGAAATGGAGCGAGATTACATTGTCTTTCCAACCACAGTAAATTATTACAAATAAATAGGCTGTATTATTTGTTTGCACCAAGCATTGTTTTAGGATCACACTTATGGTGACATGTAAAAACAATTGAAAATTTGATATATTGCGGTGTCCGAGCCTTTCTCTCTTTTTTTCCAGCTTGCGCAATGAGATATTGTTGCATATTTGGGGTCTTACAACAGTCAGATATTCATTGAGGCTCTTTCAAAGGAACAGGCTAATCTGGGTGATTTATATATTGATCCTGGTTTTCTTTCGGACGATTGCGTGCGGCTGTCCGCACATAAATTACAGTAGTTATGCCCAGAGCTTCTCACTTATCTGTGACTGAAAAATCCAGACCCTTCAGAGTGCAATACACTGGCTGTTTGTGTGTGATTTGCTTGTTTATATGTGCGTATGTTTATGGAAGACGAGCTCCAAGTGTTGTTTGGATGGATGCCTCTGCTGAAGTCATCTGATTCCAATATGTATGAGCCCCATCCTGCCAGGGACAACAGGATGCTCTGGATCAGACACAAATAGGTTCACTGTGCATGCTGATTTTACAAACATAAAGTACTGATGTTCTGTAGCGCTGATATTTCATACTCCTTTGGGATGGATGAGGAAAAAGTTAAAGGTCTTTGGGAATCATATGCATAAATTGTTTGACTTGGGCAAATTTTGCACTCCATTATTTTGAGAAACAAATTGTTTTACTAACAAAATTAGAATATTTATTTATTTATTTATTTATTTATTTATTTATTTATATATATATATATATATATATTATTGTATTTTTTTTAAATATTCATATTACAGCTGTTACAAAATTTGAGGTCAGTATTTTATTTTATTATTTTATAGTATAGTATTTTATTTATTTTATTCATTTTTATGATTTTATATCGGTTATTATTATTAAAATTGACGTGGATACTGTAGTTTAGTTTTTTTTTTCCTCCAGGTGACCCCAAATTTTTTAATATTTACTTTAAGTTTAATTAAAATTACATTTTAATAAAATGTTTTATTCAATAAATGATCATTCATTATGAACTGAAATCATAAAAATTGTTATCCCAAATTGCTTTTTTGTGTCTTGTTGTGCTAAAATGGCTAAATAAAAAGATAATCTAAATAAACTAAATCTAAAATAATAATAATAATAATAATATTAACTAAATAAACAAAAATAAATAAACATGACAAAAACAACACAATTGCTAAAACTAAAGAAAAAATATAAAAATGTAAAAGATTCAAAAGAATGTTAAAACTATCTCAACAATACTAAAACAACAAAAACCTTTTGCTTACGACATGCATGTATCACGTTTCGCCACATGTCTGCGGATCGTCTGTTTGTTAACTGGACCATGCCATAGGCTTAGCAGTTGTCGTAAAGCTCAGGTGTCCTTTGGAAAGAGCATGGTCAGTTAGCTCCATCCACAAGGGCTCAAGGAAGCCAATTTCCCTTAGGCTGGCCGCTAAGAGCTTGAGAGGGCAGGGTGGCTTGTATGGGAGGTCGTGGATGGGGTTCTGTCTGTATTTTGATGCTAAAATGATTAGACACACTTGGCATTATACCCGGTGCTACGGCAGAGGGGGGCGCAGGCAACTGGAGCGATTGTTTGATCCGAATGGCACAGAAGCTGATCTCATGAAGGCCAAGGTCAATGTTCAAACACCCGCCATCCTCGCCATCGTTTTAGGGCAGAGAAGGCAATAGGTCACTGAAAGAAAGAATGTGACCTTACAATGTCATACAGTTAACAGCAGGACTGGGTGAGTGTGCTAATTTGCTGCAAAGCATGGGGGGGTATAGTAGGAAGGGGATGAAGGTGTTACTTGTAGGTCATGTTTGCACTGGAAGTGAATGTTTGGTACTTCTACAGCTAATGGAAATGTCTTGTTTTGGTGCGCCGCTGTTCAGGGACACACAGCTGTGACTTTTGGGGGGGGAAAGACTTTGTTGTTTTTTTCTGAAAGACTTTGTGAATGATATTTTCAGTTTTTGTTTGCACTGATAGATATTTCATAGATATTTTAATAGATATTTTTAATGTTGTTGTTGTTGTTAAATTGTACTCATGTAATTTGACATCCATTCGTTCTGTGGGTTTGGCTACACTAGGGGCTGTTCTGGAGGAATTCTTGCAGAAAGTTGACCTTTTACCGCACACAAACATACACACACACACACTCCCTGTTTAGTCGGGGCCGCTGTACGAATGGGAGGGAGAGATCAGAGCATGTGTGACCAAGCGAAACAAACGCCACAGGGGCATCATGTCCACAAGTCCATTATAGCCTTTGACATTGAGCTAATTGACTTATGTGGCCATGTAATAACAAATATATGAAACTAAATATCAAACAAGATGCCATCAGGAATGACAGAAGCATGTTACAGCTCTTGTGAAGGGAAGGGGAAATGCACTCTAGACCTTTACAGATTTTTCAGGCTATCATTGTGGATGAGTGCTTTATTAAACGCATTTAAATTTTAATACCGTATTTTGATTTCATTTTCAAAACCAATGCAAGTTAATGACGGGAAGTCTGATGAATCATTTTCATTTTGAGTAGTAGTTTCACTGAACTTTTTACAAAAGAATTCCAAGAATTTCATGAATTTCAGAAAAAAATGTAGAAGTTATGACTAAGCTCAGAACAACAAAGTCATTTTGAACCTTGAAATAATTTGCATTTACATTTAAACTATACTAAAATTCATTTACATTGGCTTTTCATTTACACCTATTGGCTGAAAATTGGTGAATCAAGCTCAACTGATTCATTACAAAGATGTGCTTGAAAAGAATCATTCTTTTGAGTGAATCAGACATTGCTATGCAGTTTTCAAGTTAAGAGTTGAATGCCAAAATTCACTTCCAAATTAAAAGAAAGATATAAGAAATTACATTTTTAGTTTTTAAATCCTTTAAAAAAAAGTGTAACTTTTTTTTTATCTCGTCTGGGTGGATGGTTTGCATTTTAAGTCCAGCTCAGCTAGTCCTTTCCTCTCTCATTTACTCCTCTTCATTTCTTCTCCTACTACTCTTCAGGAGAAGACTCTGATCCCAGGAAATGGTTAACCATGTGTATGTGACTGTAGCGGGGGCTGTTATAATACTTATGAAAACTGCCTGACCATCTTAGAACACCATGTTCCTGTCTTTTAATGCTCTTCAAGCAACGCTGTCCGAATGCAGAGGAAACAATCAGGATTAAGCGTAAAAAGACACCTCCGCAGCGCTTTCCCTTTTTCTGGATTACACTTCTTCATGTATTTTTGTGTGTACACGCAGCCTTGATTGTCTTTAATCTCCATCCGAGAGTGGACAACTGTTACTCCAGCTGTGCCGACAGTGTTTCTGCAGTTTTACAGTGCGTTGTCCAACATCTGATTACAGTACAGCCCTCTGGGCCGTTGTGTCCTCAGCATCATGGGTATTCAATCTCTCCGCCAACACAGATTATCAGCGTTCAAACAGCTCCTGCTCTTCCAATAATACCCGATCAGAAATGGCAAATAAGGCAGCTGTTTGTAACCCAAGCTGCTAATGTGCGCACTCCGCTGTTTATTAACACCTCTCTCGCCATCTGGCCTATTATACAGCGATATGCAGCAGACACGTGTGTGTGGAAGATCAGCGTGATTACAGAATAGCAAAAAGCAATGCTGCTGGCTTTATAAAGCCCTAATTCACCTGACACCCCTGCTCGCTCACTCGCAGCTCAATTATTCAAAACCCTGGCGCGCATATGATCTGGTAAGGGATGCCAACCGTCCGGGTTTAGGCACTTTCCAATTCAGAGCAGATTGATAGCAGGTTCACATCTGGATTGGACGCCTGGCTAGTCATAAACTGCTATAAAATGTAAAATACGCACTAGATTCATGCTCCGCACAATCTTAGGTACATTTTTTGCCCAGAAGCGGGGGCAGGACTTGCTTTGCCCATCCATCTGCGTTGGTTGAAGGTGTGTCAGGTTTCGAGTACTCTCGGTGTGTTTATGCCGAGAGGAATAACTGAGTTATGGGACTTTTTTGTGTTTGTGAGAGTCAATTTCTCTTTCGTTCCTGTCGGTGTTGCTTATCTGTGGCGGACAGGTTTCAAACGTCACAAATGGAAGAATTTTCAATCTTTAACAGGTGATAAAATGAAACGGAATTCACAAAAGAATGACGTGTCCTGAAGGTTGCTATGATCGAGGACATGCAGACGGTGTCCTTCTGTTTCTTCTGCTTGTAATCTGTCATAGTCGTGCTTGGTTCCTCCTCACATTGATTCAAATGAAGGTTACCACTCTAAAATGAAAAACCCTTCTCTTGTTTGTCTGAATTAAAAGCTTGTTTAAAGTAATGTCACCTGTCAGAGGTAAAGTGGTGCATCAAAGCAAAATAAAGCTAGTGTAACCTGTGACTTATCGCCTAACACGCAAGTAACCAGATTACATGCTTTCAGCTAATTGTGGGTCAGAGTTGCAAACAACGTGTCGTCTCCTGATTGAATCGATAAGGCTGATCTTGTAAATTATAGATCACGGAACATTTTCACCCACCATTACACCTTTTTTCCCCTAGTTACACAATTGTGTCCTGTTGGAGCATCCATTGTAAACTGGTAACAGTGTTTTGGAGCAGTTATGCTGGTGTCTTAGCTGATTCAAGCTGGCTATTAGCTGGTTCAAAATTCTAACATTAACTGGTAGATCGCCTTAAACGAGCAGCAGTCCAACAGCACCTAACAGTCAACTTGTTTTTGCAGGTCAGAGGTAATTACTAGCTGGTCCTAATTGTTTTTTTAGCTAGATGGTTATTAGGGGGGTCATTGGCTGGTTTAAGATGGTAATTATCTGGTTTGTGATGGTTATCAGTTGTTGCAAACTGGTAGATAATCGTAAACTGGAAACATTAATAGTCACCAGCAGCACAAAAGGTGTTTTTTTAGACTGTGGTGTCTGGTTGGTTGTTATTAGATTGGTTCCAGTGTTTCTTTAGCTGTTCAAGATGATCATTAATTGATCCAGAATGGTTTTTACCTGGTTCAAGCTAGTCATTTGTTGGTGCCAGCTGGTCTAGGATGGTTATTGGTCAGTGCAACTTGGTTGACCATCTTAGACTAGACAAACCAGCTATTATCTGTACTAGTGGTCAAGCTGGTTTTTACTACATGATGGGTGGTTGACCAGCTTTGACCATCTGATAACTAGAGTAAAACAAATAATAGTAGTAATTGTAGTAGCTGGAAACCAGCCACTATGTTTAACTGTTTTTTCTTGCAGGCTGGTGAGTAACTACTGTTTTAGGGGTGTTAGTTAAAGTTGGCATGTGAACAGTTTTAGTACGTAGAGTGACAAACACCTCAGAGCAAAAGAGGATTTTGAACATTTCACTTCTCTGCTCAGTGTTCTGTTTTGAATTAAATCTCACTAAAGCAACAACAACGATAATTTGCAATTTTAATCCTATCTGAAATCTGTGTTTTATGTGCAGAGAATTAAAAGTGGTCACAAATATGTTTTACGACTCCTCTCAGACTGAACTGTATTTGTAAAAATGCCGTTTTGAGCATGTGTTTTGTCTCACAATATAAATACACCTGAACATAGTTGGTTTTCCTTGCCTTTTTAAGCACAGTGGTCTTTTTTTAATTTTCTCATCGTGGACATCCAGTCTCTCAATTAAACTTAACAAGGCTTTTGAGCAAGAGTTTATATACACTGTGTATGTTTGTGTGTGTGTGAACGCATGTGTTAAAGATTGAAGGAACGAAAATGCTGTCAAGATCTGCGTATGAACGAGTGTTCTCATAAAACCTGCATCTATAAATGTGTGTGTGCATATCCCTCTGCGCTTCTCTCCAGGAAGAGAGCCTAGAGACTTCCTGTTTGTGCTAAAAGCGAAAGGAAGAGCCTGAGAAGTTAAAGCAGACACAAATGTGATTAAAAAGACACCCACATGCATACACAACTTTATTATGTGCACTATTAACACACAAAAGGATATTCTGTTTACTGGTATTCAGCTTACGCTGGACAGTTTACATACTTTTAGTATATTTTTAAATGTGATTTACTTTTGTAAATGTAGCATGCAGAGTTCTATAGAGAAGTATATTTAAGATCTAATGTTTTACTGTTTGTATTATGCATCTTTCTTAGAAGTGTTCAAAGAGTTTACATGTTTATGAACAATATTGAAAATAAGATGGTTTTTTTGTAAATAATGTTAAAAATGTTTTGTGGTCGTTTAAACACACTCATATTGCCCAACAGAGCTCAAAAAAGCTTATTTGAAATAAACATCTTTTCATCTTTGTGATGCATATTTTCTTATTTGAAGAGAAAAATTACTATAATTAGTTTTTGCCTGTAATTAAACAAAAAATGTTTGGTTTGTATCATATATGTCCCAAACAAACCATTTATTTCAAGTAAAGTGCAATTGTCTTTAAGATTTTACTTTTTTTTTTTTTTTTTTTTTTTGCCATCAATTACAAAAACGAAAATAAAGTGTAAATAAATAGTGTTGTCTGTGAATAATTGAAACATCTCAAATAGTTATTTTAGTCGAATGTATGCATCTTTGATGTCTTTTCATCCTCAAAGGTTGTTTATTTTCTAAACAATGAAAGCGAGCCACAGCATGATTATAATTAAATGTTTTTGTCCATAATTTAAACAAACATTTTCATCAGTGATGTTGTTGACGAGATTAACACTCATTAAGTCCTTTATACACACTCCTGCTTCAAACACGAACAAACCTATATTTTGCCAACAAATGCATAAAAATGCTTTCATTTCCCCAGATAATCGCTTCAGTCTCTGAGCCTGTTTACAGTGAAACTAATATTCGATCTTAGCCATTTTCACATCTGTTTCTAAATACATGTGACTACATTAAACGTTCACTTTTCTTCTGTAGCACAAAGAAGCTCTGCAGGCTGTCATTTATC
This sequence comes from Enteromius thamalakanensis, assembly GCA_032357475.1. Classification (NCBI taxonomy): domain Eukaryota; kingdom Metazoa; phylum Chordata; class Actinopteri; order Cypriniformes; family Cyprinidae; genus Enteromius; species Enteromius thamalakanensis. Next base: position 3,759,076 of record JAUCMT010000051.1, read on the forward strand.
AGAACTCTGGGCTCTTTGTTGTAATTGACATGTAATCCGTCGGGCCTTTTCTGCGGAACAGATGTTACAATTGTTGGTGCCGTTGCTCGTTGCTTGGAGGGAGTGATGGCGGAAATAGGAAAAGTGCTTTAAAGCCTATCCCTTCGTACATTTCTAATCACGGGCGTACAGCAACAGAGGCTTTCATAAGCTTCAGATAAAGCACTTCATCGCAGACGCAGAGTCGCTCTGGACCATTGAGTCAATAGAGATGCTTCGGGCTTTTTGATCTCCTGCTTTTGTTGATAGAATGAGTGCAGATCGGTTTGAAAGACATTAACCTTTGCCTTGTGGGTAATTCCTATTTATCTTGCTTCATTGTGCAGTTGATTGGCTGCACACACAGTAGTAATAGGGACGCAGGAGAGGAGACACTGGCTCACAGTCTCCAAGACAGCAGCCGAACACCAGCTGATTCCTTCAGTTGTCAAGCCTTCATCTTTTTATTGCTCTTGGCTGATATGTTTCTATTTGAAGGGTGCAGTTGTAAGTCCCAAATAGTTTTTAAGTGCGCTTCTAGATGGCTGGCCCAAATCTATTACATTCTCTTCCTTTCACTTTGATTCTTCTTTCAGTGTAATTCTATGAGATTGTTTTATCGTCCATTATACGCAAATTGGTAGTCTGATCGATTGTAGTTGACGTTCTTCATATTTAAGCCTACGGATAGCTTACTTACAGTTGTCACTGCACATTAAACTGAGAGAAAGTGTTTTAGCGTTAAAATATGACACTTCATCTTTAAAGGCAGGTTTTTCGATCATTTTTTAATGGTTTTTTTTAGGGACAGGTGGTTTAGTTCCCTCACAACACAGAGAGGTTTGTTTTGTGTTCTGCGAGGCACTTTTTCCCTTCACCTGCTTTTAATACTGTCAATTAAAAATGATTTGTGTGACTCAAGTCGCCATGACAGCGCTCTGGATCAACAAATTATTTTCACTTAGACAAGTAATCCATCAAGTTAAATGGGACGCATTACCGATTTAAGATTCCGCTGTCAGTGCACATATCCGTGTATTTGTGCACATGTATTTGAGCTCGTTTGTCAGAGCTGTCAATTAAATTCAGGGTGCCAGGGATAAATATTTTAAATGCGGAGTGTCTTCTGCCTACTAAAAAAATGTAATATATAGTATCCAAAATATAATATAATATAATATAATAACAAATGCTTGTATTAAAATGTCTATTTACTAATTTAGGTGTAATATTTATAAAATATTATGTCTTATGCCTAATATTAGAAGATACTAATTTAGTATCCAAAATGTATATTATAATATAATATAACAATAAATTAATGTATTAATCTCTATTTACGATTTTTATATTTGCAGTATTTATAAAAAACTGATATTAATATAATCCAAAACTATAATAATAAATGAAAATTTAGCTTTATTAAATTTTCTACAAAAATAGATTAGAATATAATAAAATTATAATTTTAAAAAGTTAATGTACTATGCTTATTAAATATCTATATTTCTATTTTCTATTGCATTTTTAAAATTCTAAAGTAACAAATTCTTATGTGTGAGTGTGTGTGTGTGTGTGTATATATATATATATATATATATATATATATATATATACATATATAAATTTTTTTATTTATTTATTTCATTTTGGGGG
>JAUCMT010000051.1:3766145-3790446 GCA_032357475.1 Enteromius thamalakanensis
TTTATTTTATTTTATTTTATTTTATTTTATTTTATTTTATTTTATTTTATTTTATTTTATTTTATTTTATTATTTTAGAGAGAGAGATGGTTTGTATCATTTCAGCCATTTATTTTATTTATTCCAGGGGGGAGGGGGGGGGACCTACAGTATATAAATAAAATATTTTATTTTGTTATTATGAATGGATTTATGTTTTTGTATAATTGTAGCCTTTTATTTAATTGATTCCAGAGAAAAATTATTACATATTATATTTTATTATTATATTATATTACGGATAGATAGGTACATAGATATACATACACACACACACGAAAATAAATACACACACACAATTGTATTTCTATATATAAGAAATTATAGCAGCTGTATTTTTAAATATTTTTCATTTTATTCCTAAAATAAGTGTAATTGGTGCTATAAAGGAATAGTAGTGTGAAATAAATGTATAAAATAAGACAAAGATAGAAATGATATCAGCAACACATCTCTGAAATTTCATCAGTTTTTTATGAGGTGTGCAGCATGTGTACGTGTTTGTTTGTTTGGGAGTGGATGTGTTTTTGGGTGGGAATCTCATTATTCATAAAGAACATACTTTCCTCGCTAATGTCGGTCGTTTGTCTTGGAAGTGCAGCCCGCTGGGTTCCATGTTGTTGTTTGTTTGTTTGTCAGACGGGAGGATGGTGGGAGAGGATCGCAACCGCACTTTCCCCATGAGACACATAGCGCACTTCCATATACACACACAAACAAGCTCGCACGCACACACACGCTGCCCCCTCCGGTGCGGCGCACACATTCCCCTCGGCCTGCAAAGCCTCTTCCTGCCTCACGTATACGCATAGTTTCCCAGAGCAGACCCCCCTCCCTGCTCTTACCCCAGGGGTCTTCACAACTGTTCTCCTCTTTTCCGGGGGGAGGAGGTGGACAACGGGAGCGGCCCATCCCCGCGGTCTCCGCAGTTCTTTCAGCAGCTCGCCAAAACCCAATCACTCCCCATTTGGGTTTCATTACCGGGACTCGAGCAGAACTGAGGACAAAAGAATAAATAATCATAAAATGGAAAGAGAAAAAGATTTCAAAGGCTTGTTATGCGCTCAATAAATGCAGGCCTTTCCAGAAAGTGCGTCTGAAATGGGAACCAATCCCTTTGTGTTTTTTCCAGAGCGAAAACCAAAAACGAATCATGCGTAAACATATCTAAAAGAAATTGCTCTTTTATATAGAGCAGGATATTTTCTTCCCAAAGCAGTCTTATATGTGGACGGACGTTTGTCAAGGACATGCGTACAAATAAACACTGCGAAATATTTTTACTCGCACATTAGTGCCACTGAAATTGGGCATGAGTTAGCGAGTCCTGTTTTCTCGATACACTGCAGAACAGAAAGTGAATACGGTTTCTGTCTTGAAATAGCCGCTCGCCCACAACGGGTCCACACACATGCACAGAGAGAGAGAGAGGAAGTGACAAATTCCACAGCATACTGCCATCAGCTCAGCAGCCTCACTTCATGTAATAACCATCAAATTGAATCACAGCCATCTGATTGGTCAAAACCCCCCTTAAATCCAGACTTTTGAAGCAGTAAGTTGCATATTACGCTTTATTGTTCCTTCCGCCGTCGTCTGGTTTTGTTTCCCTTTTTTAGTTGCCGCGAGTTTATGTATCCACACGTGTGCTGAAAAGAGCTGGTGTTGTTGCAGCGAAGGCTTCTGGGATGTGTAAAAATTAAAGCGCCAGACCGCCAGACTCCCCTCAAGCCCCATAAAGACGACCCAAAGCTCCCAGCTAAGGAAACGCTGGAAAACCAAGCCGCCCAGCCCTGGCCGCAAGCCATCTCAGTTAGTTTTTATAGAGTTCTTGTACCTTTAGTATGGTAATGTCATACTTAAGAAGACTGTCACTGATTATGTTCACAGAAACCAGAGAAGTGCATGATGGGTGTTATGTATGAAGTAGGGCTTCCACGATTACTCATTTTTGCTCCACTTTTACTCAACTTTTCAGACTTGTTAATACCAAGGACCCCCAAATGTGATGATCCCTTTAGACGGACCCCCTTCTATAAATATAAAGGTATGTATGAAATGGAAATAGTAAGTGTGATTTATTATAAAAGACAACATTTTGTTTAAAAAATGTATTTATTTTAAATGTCAATTTATATTGTCTTTTGTACAAAAGCCAAAATGAGATTTTATCTGCAAAATGTTATTTTTTTTTAAGTTATTCATTAATACTTGTTTGTTACACCATTTACAAAAAAATAATGGTCTTAAGCAACTTTGTTACATTTTTGTTGAGTTTTTGTCATTTGTAGTATTTCACACAGAGATGTTTACATTATTGAAATATATTCAATAAACAAAGAAGGAACAAACAAATGAATAAATATTTTTTTGTTTTAATGCAAAGTGATTAGGAAAAGGTAATTTCACACTATTAAATGTTTACCTTATTTGTTTTCAAATAAAAATATTTCATTTAACATAAATACCTTAAAAACTGAGAACAAAAAAAATATATATATAACTTGTATCAGCTAGTTAACATTTAAAATTGTCATTGTTTAAATTGAAATACTAAAATAACTATTAAATATTTACCTTATTTCTTTTCAAATAAAAATATTTCATTTAACATAAACACCTTAAGTATAAATATAAATACCTTAAAAACTGAAGAAAAAAAAAAAAAATTTATATATATATATATAATCTTGTATCAGCTAGTTAACATTTAAAATTGTCATTGTTTAAATTGAAATACTAAAATAACTAAAACTAAATCAACTAAAATTAAAAAATAATAAAAAAAAATGCTTATTATAGTGAAATAGAAAATCCTAATGAAAAAATTAAGCAAATGTATATAGAAAATAAACAAAAATATAATGATATATCAGTAACTGCAAAATAACACTGACCTTAATTTGAAGTAAATATTTTCTTAATTTACTTTAGTGCATAATGACATGTAAATAAGTTTATATAATTTAGTAAACAATATGTTGTCTTTATAATATTATGATAGTATTCTCACAGTAAAAAACGAGTTGTTAATTTTGTAGCTGCCTTTATATATTCAGAAAGTGGGAAGCTAATTATTGTATTTGGTTGTCCTTGATGTTAAAGTCTGAAAACCGCTGAACTTTTCAGAGTAGCCTCAAGTGTAAAGTTTGCGATCATATGTATAGTTCCTCTTATTGTGTGGTTTTGACAGATAATATCATCCGACGCACGTGTGCTTTGATTCAATCTCCCCAATTTGCGTAATCCCATGAGCAAGTGGAAGAACTGAGATAAACCTACACTTCCTGTTTGTCTGTGGTCACGAGGAGTCAGATCAACCAGCAAAGCTAAAGCAGCGCAGATCTCTAATAAATCTCTAATGCCCTTCATTTTAATAAAACCCCTTCCTTTACCTCAGCGGGTCATTCTGTTAGCATTAAAGGCAGCGCCACGGGTCCCGCTCTCGTTCGCGCATTATCGCTAATTCATTTGTGGATTTCAAATGAATGCTTCTTGGTAGCGATTCACGCTGGGACCCCAGCTGCCCTTCTTTTTTGTGCGACATGAGTGTTTTGTGTAGATTTTGCTTCTCATGTCAGAGAGGAGAGGGATCGCAGAGCCCCTCTGAGGAGTGATGGGAGTCTCGCTCCGGCTCTCCGGGGAGGGATGCCACGGGCGGCAGCACGTAATTACCCTCCCTGTCATGTCCCGCTCCCACTCCAATCATGTCAGAGCCCTCTCCTGAGGAGATTCCGCTCTTGCTGCGCCGGCCAACACAGACACCACTCCGCTGGGTCTTAAATAAGCCCGCACCCTCCTGCTAAACTCATCTGATTACTTTCAGCATTATGCAAGGACTTGAAATGTGTCATAGCTGCGGCACAAAGGTACAAAAGGAAGCAGATCTCGGGGGACCACTGGAGTTGTAATGATAGAGCTTTTCTGAGAAAGTCTAACACAGTTTGAATCATATCAAGGTTCTGCATGTGTGAATGTAGTTATTAGTGCTGCTTGCTACCCCTAATGCTACTTTTGTTTAACTTGTTTTGTACATGTGCTACACACGAGTGATGGCATCTAATCATGTGCCTAATTGAGAAGAGGGCTATTGATGCAATTAATTTTTTATATTTATTTTCCATATTATATTCCAAAAAAAATAAAAGCTGTCCTTATAGTTAAATAAATAATGGACCTTTTGAAATTAAATGTTTTAATTTATAATATATTATAAAAAAAAAAATAATTAAGAGGCCCATTATTTATTAAACCATAAGGAGAGCTATCTATATACATTTGTTATTTTTATATATGGTAAATAGTAGACCTATTTAAATTCAATGTTGTTGTTATTATTACAGAGAAAAAATTATTGAAATTTATTTAAATTAAAAAAAAATTTAAATAAATTTTAAAAAAGCATTCATTATGCTCTTAAAATAGCCAAATCTTTGTATTTGACCGATTCAGTGCATTAAAAGATTTATTACTTTTGCTTGAAGTTATAATAGAAATATGGGATTTTATGATGTGGTCAGCTCTTAGATGGTATCTGTGAAAACATTAACTGTAACAAGTCATCCAGAGCTTCTCTGTGTCTTGAGGTGCTTTTTTTAACATTGCGGCTGCATTGTTTTTCAAATGAATTATTGTCTCATTCCTCACCCTCCCAAAATGATTACTTCTAAAGAAAGCAGGAACAGAGCTACAGTACATCAAAGTTTCTGATGTTTTTTTTTTTTTTTGCGTGAGCTTCCCACTGCACAGTTGGCTTCCTTCCACAGTGGACCATTAAATCAAAGCGGCTTTAGTGAAAAGTAAAAATAACATTCTGTGAGAATTAGCTTTGTGTTTATGAAGGCGAGGCCGTAAGCGGCGTGTTTAGTTGTTTAGACAAAGTGTGTGCGCACAAGGTTGCATGTTCTGGATTGTGGGTTGGCTCAGGGGGAGACTTGCATCACCTCATAGTTAAAGAGAACAATTAGGCCGTATCAGAGCGGCGTGATGTTTGCAGCGGGGCAAGAGGACAGATAGCAACTGTAATCTCCTCTTATCTGCCCTCATACTCAGCCAAGTGTGTCTCCTCCACTTTCCCTCCTCTCCTCTAGGTAAACAACATCTCTCGCGTGTACAGTACAGCACAAAAAACGGAAAGCCTGACAGCCGAGTTGAGCTCTTAATGATGGCAGTTCTAGAAGCAGATCTGTGAAAATAAGACGTTAGATCCATCAAACTGTGGGTGGCAATTTACCACACTCAGTGATATCCTCGGTGGGCAGTCCAGGGCTTTTTCCTGTGAATACTCATCCAACATTCATTATTTTGTTTTTTCTTTTCACTTTATGTGCTGTTGTTTTGTGTGACTCAACGCTTGTTGATTTAGAGGCCCTGGCAAATTCATCATTTGGAGTAGAAACAGAGGAATCGCTGTTCAGACTGCTCTTGGGTCCCGGTACACTTGCGGTTCCGCTGTCAACTTGCATCTCGTCCGGTAACGATGCTTATGACCAAACTTAAAGGCTCTCTGTCTGTGGGTGTTTGTTCAACTATAACCACGTTTAGTTCTGCAGACGTTTGGAAAGTAAACTTTTAACTTTTTATCACTAATTTATCCAATAACAATGTCCCAACAGACATTGAGCAGTCAGGACGAAAGTATCTAAATTTATTTTTAACCAATGTTCTTTGTTTCTTTAAGAAAGTATAACTTGATGTATTGCCCAAAAATATATAAAATAAAATTGAATTGTAATATTTTTTACAAGGAATAAAATTTTCAGGCTCTGTTGTCTTTATATATCTAGCAATATATATTAGCTATATTATATTACATATATAACATTATATTTTTTAAAAAATAATAATATTTCACATTTGTCTGCATAATTTGTAATATTATGTTACAGCTTATTACAAGAGCAGTATAGAAAGTTATAGACTAAAATAATATAGAGTAATGTAGATATTTTACCAAATCATTATGTATTTTAAATGAAATTAGTGAATTTTTTGTAATTTTACTAAAATAGCAAATTGATATATTGTGTGTCATTTCCGCAGTAAAATGTATAATTTACTGGAAATAATACAATCATATTTTATCTTGAACTGAGTGATGTTTTAACTTGTTGTAACTCTATTTATTATTTAGTTATTTATTTGGACAGTGTTGTGGGAAAGGGATCATAGTTTTTGAAAAAAAGAAAAATAGGATATTTTAAGGCATAATTTTATGATAACTTTGATTTCTTTATCGCAATTGTAAACAATATTTATGATATATTTCATAGTTAAATATTTGAAAATGAAACATATGTCTGGCACAAGGTCAGTAAAAATGTACCCGTAGTTGTACCCAAGAAAAACACCCTCTACGAAATATTCTTTTCATTGTGTCCTGCGCAATCATTACTTTGTGGCCTATTTTAGATCTCCTGTTTGAGATTGTCTCCTTCTGGGTGGAAAAAGTTTAAAGGTCTAAAAGCGGTTGCCCACTGTGTCTTACCCAGCATGCCTTTTTGAAGAGGCAGCCTTGCGGTGGCTTCACACTGTCCTTCGTTACGATATGCTGACAGGTGAGCGTATCTCCAGGGTGGGGTGTGACGGAGCCCCAGGCCCCCTTCGTGCAGGAACAGGGGCCTCCTTCACCAGGGTTGCTTTGTGTTCATCTTGGCTCCGGTCCGCATCCAGACCGCCAGCACTCCCAGAGTCAGAGTAAACACATCAGCCGGCTCTATTTACTTCCATTGCTTATACAGCGCACAGCAGATTAACCTGTTTATACAAACACGTACTGAAAAAATGGCTGATTAATGCCCGCGCCAGGCCTTGTGTCTTTACGTTCACACGCTGAAAATTTCCACACGCCAAACGTGGTCTATTTTGCATCCACAACAATAAACAAAAGCTGCAGTTTAAGCGGTAATGATAAGAATAACACTAATGATGACTGTCAAAGAGGCGCGATCTACAGTAAATACTGTATGTTGCTTGTTAGTCGGCGAGTCCCGTCTCTAAACACAGCGGCGGGGGCCAGAACGAGTGTTTCCTCATCTCTCCTCTGCTGTTTTTCACTAGCAAAAGTCAAACAATCCAGAATATAATCTCCTTTTTTTCCGTTTGCCGGTTATTATTTTTAGTTCCTGCATTAATTCAAGTGCCGGCTTGAAAGTTCCTCAGGAAGTTGCTGTGCCCCCCCCTCTCCCTCGTCCTTACCTACGAATAGACCTGAGCATTTTCAGAGAGATGCAAATGATATCCGTTTCATCCTGCCGTCAGAGCGCCCACAATCTGTGGGCTTCAAAAAAGCACGACAGCCAGTGCCAAACATCTTTATGAATAATAGATTGTGTGTCGCTTCAGTTTTTTTTTTTCTCAAAGGCACTAAAACTTCAACATATTTCAGTGTATTAGTTGAAAGTGTCTGTTCGGGCGGACGTCTTGCGAGGGGGCTTATTTGGGCCTTTTGTAGTTGTTGTCAAGGGAGAAGTGCAGTGACCAGGATTTTCCTGGAAAAGGGCTGGAGATTGGCTGCGGAGAGCTCCCTGAAGTATAGAATGGAAAAGCTAGGACTGGATCAGCGCTGCGCCTGTTGGGTTTATGCATCTATCGGGCATTGTTTTAACATCAAACAAGGACCGAAGGACCTAACAAAATAGTGGATTTTAAAGTGCCCCAATTATGGTTTTTGAAAATGATCGTTCATGCAGTCTGTAACACAGCTCTAAGTAAGGGAACAATTCCTGGAAAGTTTCAAATCTTAAATTGCGCTATGTACAATGACCTTGTCTCTCAAAAGAAACAGTCAAGTGAATCATTGAAATTAATCGTTTTAAAACAAACATATTTCAACACAAAACATTAGCATATAGCCGCCTACTTGTGGTCTTTTCATGTTGATATGAATGAAAATGCAGATTCATTCTTTGCCACTAGGTGCCACTATTACCAAGTTCACAATGCACATAGTCGAGTCACAGATCTTTGAGGGCTAGTGTTGTTTGGACCCCATTGGTGTTCTGCAGAAGAAAGTCATAGTCATGAAGATTACTGCTCATCCGACTTTGTTGACTAGTTTATTGAAGTAGTAGATTTACTACGTTTTTGTATTTAAAATTGTATGTATTTTTTTTACTCTTTTGCGTTAACACAAAAACTAAATAGTATGCTTTAAAATAGGTTGTTTAATTCTGGTGTAAACCGGGCCAGAACGTAAATGAACAATATAGAAATGGACTATAATCAAAATGTAATAGATTCATATGAAACCCTCTCCATTTTTCCGTTGCTCTATGTGTAGCTGAAACTATTCCATCTCCAGCAGATTTACTGATTTTAAAAATACACCATTTGTGGGGAGAAAAAAAAAACAGAAAATTAACTGTTTTTGTGTCTGTGAAACCCCTTTATTAGCTGACCTGTGGAGAATGATCAGACCTGGTGTTTTCCCTCTCATGATCTCCATCCGCGTCTCTGGTATTAGAAGATAAATTATAGAGATGAACAGCTGTTTCAGACCCCAGCCCTGTGCTGCTCTGCTTGTGATTTCCATTCATAATGCAGACGCTGCTGTTGCAGATGCCTACTAGCTCTTGGCACCAACAGGACATACCAGGCCCGGTTTGATTCAGACAGTGAGTAAAGGAGAGGATTGTTTTGCCCATAGTTCACTCTAAACTGAATATTTATTATTTACTAACCCTCATGACGATGACATTTTTTTTCTACTTAATGAAAGGGAGATGGAAGTATTTTTCAAAATATATTCTTTTCCTCCATCAAAATACATTTTTGCACTTGTATCTCCTGAGGCATCCACCTGTAAGGGTCTTTTCCCACCCGCATGTTTTCCAGACAAATTACAGCTAGCCGAGGCAGTCATTTATGGACTCCGTTTATCTTGCTACAGGAATGCATGCTCACTTTGTTCTTCAGCAGTGATGTAACAGGCCCAGAGCAATAAGTGGAATGAATATGAAACTGTGGTTAAAGCGCCTGTCACAGCAAACCTGTGAAGCGGAGATCAGAAGAATACAAGAGAGGGTCTCCCAACCAATCACACCCATTCAACTCCTTTCAAGTGCAAACATTAGTCATGCAGTCATCACACCAGCAGACCCAACATTAGTGAGCAGGCGTGTGTTTGTGTGTGTGCGTGTTTGTGTGTGGTCTTTGGGTATCATGTGACAGAGAACAGGAGATCGCTTTCTTTCCTTTCACCTTTACTCTGTCCATTCGTTTCTTCAAAGGGTGTCTGGAGCACCACCATGGGGTATATGCTAATTATAGGATACAGGAGCTATAGGATGCTTATTAATAAAGTTTTTAATGTGAAGTCTTACAGGAATTCACATTTCATACAAATAAATTCTTAAACAATATATATTAAATATTTAAAAATGTATAAATATTTATTTTTAAAATATTGAAATAAGATTTATTTGAAAAATTATATTTTAAGAATGAAATATTTAAGAATTAAATTATATTTTAAAGATACACACCTATAAAGGAATTTAGAATAGGATGTATAAACATGACACATCATAGACTGACCACTTGGATGAATAAGAAAAAAAACAAAAAAAAACAGATGTTGTATTCCTTTTGGTTTGCTGCGTTGCAAGGTCCAAAGTAATTGATTATTCTTGCAAAAGTATTCTTTTCTTTTAATGTGTTTATTATATTTTACTTAATTCAGATCTTAAGTGTTTCTTTGGTTATATGACTATTTATTTTTATGTCAGCATCACAAATGGCTGTTAATTGCGAAATTATGGCATATAGTATCAAACAATAATAGAGATGTAATGGTATTGTAAATATCATCGTACCGCAATATAAAACTTTTTCGATACTACCGTGGTCGGATGACTCAATAAAACGGTAGGTCTTCTGAAGAAAGTTTGCTCAGGCAAATGGAGCGAACGGGAGGTAGCGGGAACTACAATTCCCATCAGCCCAAGCATGCCCATCATTCTTTGCGGACTGTGGTTGTCGCTACAGATCAGTGTTGCCAACTTAGCGACTTTTCAGACCCCTTGGCGACATTTTTCCCCTAAAAGCGACTAGCGGCAAACCTAGAGACTTCTTGGACATTCCTCAGTGAGTCTCTGGTACTGCCACACGAGCGCGAGCCCTTGTTTTCACCGCGCGCACACACCTCTCTCTGCGTCTGTTCTGTTCAGTGCGCAGCTGAGAGGAGCAGGGCTTTCCGTTAAAATAGATATTATGTTGCTTCTAACTCTATTTTACATGTAAGTATAGCCAAAATCACAGCATAGCCATTGTCTATATCGTATGTGTACTTATGTGTTTCATTATTACGAATTATAAATATAATTATATAATTGTAAACGATTATAAATAAGGATTTTAATCTAGATTAACATTTTGTAAGGTAGAGCTAGTTCAGTAGGCCTTATAATGGCCTAATTTCATATTCATTCTGTTTTTCTGACAACAGAAACCATTAAAACTATCAGAGAAAAACAGTTATATTGAGAATTAGGGTGCATTGAATAACATTATGTGACCACAGAGAAGTAAGATAACATGAGGCACTGACATAATTAATATGCAACTTGACATATGATGTCATCTAAAACGGGTTTTAAATTGGATGTGTGGAAGGTTTAACAATTTTTTGTTATTAAAATTGAAAAATAAAGTTTACAGATAGATGTCTAATGTGTGTGTGATTGATATGTTCAGTGTTCATGTTAACTGTTTAATAAACACTTCTGGCTCTTAATTAGTTTTGTTTTTTATGCAAATTATTCATTATATAATAATCCATCCAATAATCCATGATTACCGTACCGTGAAATTGTGATACCATTACTTTCCTAAAAAATAATGAAAAAAAAAACATGTTAAATCAAGTGTGATGTTTGGTGTTGCTGTAATGATGTGCAATATTTAGCATTTATTTATTTCAGTAAATGATACAGTTTGCACGTTTCTATGAATTCTCAAATTTAATTAATAATTTTCTTATATTGCATTTACTGCTGTTTCAAACACATGTGGCCTAGTTTTATTTATTTATTTATTTATTTTATTTATTTATTTACTGTTGTTATTGCTCTATTATTTAAAAGCACCAACATTAGTTTTCTTCATTTTTAATTCTCAGGTGTAACGTTTACATCCTCTTTTGGTCAAAAGTCTGTTTAGGCTGCAACAAACTTAAAGGATCCATAAGCGCACACAGCTGCTTTTTTATGTGTATAAATGGAAGTGAATACAATCCCTTACCTGACCTCCCCAACCTCCTCTAAAAGGCCAGACAACCTGTTGTGCATTACACAGGGCATCTTTCTCCAGTATGTCGAGTTGATACAGTGAGATAATGAGCCTGATTCCTGCTGATTTATTTTCTGGTTTGTACCTGTCAGATGCCTTTGAGGTGATCAGCAGCAGATGACAGCTGTGTTTTGGCGTAAGGTGAAGCTTGGAGGGCTGCCACTTTTCTTTAGACGTTGCCAGGGCTGTGTTTTCTGTCTTTCCTGCTCTTATCTAATCTAGCTAGCATATTTATCCGGTGAGCTTCAGGTAGCACAGCACCCTGATGGGTTTACGGACGCTTCCTCGAATTGCTTGTAAAACATGTTTCTCTTCCAAACCAAACAAGTTAAGACAAAAATTGACAATGGGAAAATAAAACGTATAATGGATGTGGTCAAAAAGAAATATGTATACTTTTTTGTATATGTATACATGGTTTCCTGTAATGGGATACAGCAATTTAAAAACAGATTTCATTACCTTAGGAACCAGAAAATAAGCTTAAGTTAGTGTCAGGACACTCATCGTTAACTACATTATTTTCAGTGTTAGTTGTTTTTGTTTTAATTAACATCCTTACTACTGTTTTCACCTGCCAGACTGAGTCTTTTATAAGCGTTCCCAAAGAGGCATATCTAGTTGAGTCAGGCAAACCTGAAACCAGCCTAACAATACAGCGCTTCCAGTCAACTAGTCATTCAGGCAACCCTGACTAATATTTTCACATCCCTAGTCTAAATCAACAAGTCTCCTTGTGATCTGAAGTTTTTAAATGAAACAAATCTCACAGCAATATCAACGTGAACGTCTTTTCTTCTCTTTTCTCTGTCCCTTCTTTCTTTCTCCTTCTCTATCCTGTTGCACCAGCTGTGCCCCTCTCTGGGGCGGATTAAATAAGAGCCCCTTTTATCCATCTGTAATCCTGATCTGGCAACCCTAGCCTTCACAGAGAGGAACACACCACTAACTGGCAATATTCGTACACACGAACAATACTGGACATATGCTGTATATTGTAAAACATAGGATGGGCACACAAACATATTGCTTTATTTGTTTCCTTTTTTTTAAATATTAAAATATTGCATTTTGTTAATCCAAAATTAAAAAAAAAACATATATAAATAAATAAATATAAATGTAAATAAATATATATATACACACAAACACACACATACACACACACACACACATATATATATATATATATATATATATATATAGATAGATAGATAGATAGATAGATAGATAGATAGATACATTTCTTATATGCCATTTACTTCTGTTTCAAACCCATGTGGCCTAGTTTAATTTAATTTCATTCATTTTTATTTATTTATTTACTGTTGTTATTGTTATTTAAAAGCACCAACATTAGTTTTCTTCATTTTTAATTCTCAGGTGTAACGTTTACATCCTCTTTCGGTCAAAAGTCTGTTTAGGCTGCAAAAAACTTAAAGGATCCATAAGCGCACACAGCTGCTTTTTTATGTGTATAAATGGAAGTGAATACAATCCCTTACCTGACCTCCCCAACCTCCTCTAAAAGGCCAGACAACCTGTTGTGCATTACACAGGGCATCTTTCTCCAGTATGTCGAGTTGATACAGTGAGATGACCCTGATATATTAGCTGGTTTGTACCTGTCAGCTCCTGCATGACATATATATATATATATATCTGTATGTGTGTGTGTGTGTGTGTACTTATTTTTGTGGTCCCCAGAGACCCATCTTATCACCGTGAGATAAAACCCTCATTAGACTGAATAATGATTACGTTACACTTCCATGTGCCAGGAAACCATGTTTTCCTGTTTATGTGACACCGTGACATTAGAGAATTAATTAATCGCTGTTTTTTTGGCAATCAGCGGGTGTGAATGTGTATATGAATGCACCGACAGAAGCATCTCTCTTCGCTACAGCTGATTTCGGGGTGTTTGCAGGAAGTGCTCAGGAGGAGGCCAGGATGTAGGGGAAGTGTTTGGCGTGGCGGATCTGGCAGGCAGGCAGGTAGCCGCTAGCATACCCGCTGACAAGCTCTCTCTCTTATACACTCCATCCACCCTCTTGAGTGCCTTTTGGCCTGGAATCTATCACAAGACACTGTGAAGTGACATCAGACAAGTGGAGACAGAGAGCTCCTGGAAAACACAGACTGGACATGCTGTTTTTCTCAACTGTCACCTAATTGAGTAATATATAATGCGTATTTTGTACAGCCCCTTTATCAAACTAGCCTGTTTGAGTCCTGGCGTGTGCGTAAGTCACAAAACGCATTAAAACATTTTCATGCTATTTTGCTGTTTCTTGTTTTTATAAAAAATAAAAAAGTTTGCTACCACTTTAACCCTGCAATATTTATGAAATATGGACGTTTCACAGAAAACTGCAGGTTAGAAGTGATGGAGAGAGATAAAGGGGGGTGTAAAGGAAGTGTAAGCTAAATGAAAGTGAGCCAAGAACAAGACAAGGTTAGAGAGAGGGAAATTTAGCACTCATGGACACAGGAAATATGGCCTTGTCACCCAGGCAAGACTGACAGATGTACCTCCCTCGTCTCTTGATGACAGCTGACAGCATGACGGACAGGTTCAAGGAGATCGGAGGAGTGAAGAATGGGGCGAGAAGGGAAGCAGAAAATGAGTCTGCGCCTGTTCAGATGGCATCCTTAGGCCTTGACCTTGTATCTCGCTCGCAATCTCTTTCTCGCTCTCTGTTTTCTGAAGCGCTCCTAAAGCCCATAAACATGTACTAGAGTAGGTGTGTTCTTTTAAACTTCCAAGAAGTTCAGTCTGTGCATTTCCTTCCCATGTTCTGAACAATCAAAGGTGCCAAAATAATCTCTGTTCCAGAAATGTGTGAAGGCGTTATTTTAAGGCATTGATTTTGTGCTCCTAGTGTAAAGACCACAGAAAAAATTTGAATACATAAATTAACTAAAATGTGGTTCAGGCTTATTCGAGGAATCGTTCTGTTTCGCTACTTATGACTTCTGTTTATTGTCATGCTGTCTGTAAAAATGTTTTTAATGTTAAAAGTGTTTTTATAGTGATTTTTTACAATATAAATAGCTCCAAATATGTTTTTACTGCAAAAACATGAGCAAATTTAAAACAATTAATGTAAAATTGTAAAAAACAAAGACATTACAAAAATATTACTATAAGTAAAAATGAAAATGAAGTATATAATTGCTAAAATATAATATATTTTTATAGTGATTTTCACAACATAAACAGCATATATATATATATATATATATATACATTAATAACAGTTATATATATAATATATACAGTAATAACAGTATATATATATAACTGTTATTATTATTAAATTTAAAAAATGTAATTTTAAAAATAATATATGTATAAATGTATAAATATTTGTTAATTTTTCAAAAATTAGCAGGGGTTTCCCCCCTTCTACACATGGATCTGTATCAGCTTTGGAGTGAATAAAAAGATATTTTAGAACTGCCAACAGCTAGTCTATGGCAAAGAAACTCTTTTTACAAGGAAAAATGAATTAGATTATCATAAATAGCATCTCTTCACTTGAAACCTGCCTGACATGCTTTCTTCAGAAGCTCAGTTTTGCCATGTGGAAGAAAAAATGCTTCTTATTATATTAATTTATGGTGAATGATTCACAATCTGCTAATTGTTGACCCTTGCGCTAGATGATAAAGAAGTGCAGTGCACCCATGTGACTGTCTGTCTTTTGTTACTTTCTCAGAATTATCATGCAATGTAAGGTTCAGCAAGCGGGTGAAAAGGTCCCAACAGGGCTTTCTCTCTCTCTCTCTCTGTATCTCTGAGTTGTAGCTGCCTGTCTCACGTCTTAATACTTGGAAAGAGGAAATTGTTGCTCTTATGCCATTTTTAGTTTTTAGCTAAAAAGCTGCTATTCTAATCACTTCCTTCCACTTTCCTCCCTCAGATTCCTCAGGACAGATGACGTCCTCTCCTCTTAGCTCACCTACGTCTCACCGGGGGATGCATCCGTCACTGCTGAGCCCGACTTCATTAGGCCCCTCTGGGTCTCTGCACTCCCCCATCAGCACTCTGAGCTCGCCCATGAACGGCCTGGGCTCTCCCTTCTCTGTCATCAGCTCGCCCATGGGGCCACATTCCATGGCGTCACCCGGGATGGGCTACGGCCCCAGCGTCAGTCCACAGGTAGGCCCACACTCTCAGAGCCAGCATTAGAGCTGTATTTAAAGAAGCGCTCGCATCCAGAAATCATATTTGTGCTTCATAATTAAACATTGTTACAAATCATTCAGTTTAACTCGCCCATTCTGTCCCGCTCTCTCTTTTTCCATTACTTCGCTCAATCTGTCTTTTGTTCCATAAATAGGCCTGCACATCTCTTTGTCATTTAAAAAAAAGGCTCACAATTAAGAAATCAAAGCTGGCAGTGTCCTAGTTTTCTTTGAAAGCCTGATCCACAAGAGTGAAATGGTTTTTAAGTTCCCGTGCATGTAGGGGGAAAAGTGGGAGGTTGTGCTTTTTTCCCATTGATAACTGTACCGAGGTTTTTCATTTTATCATTTTAAATGATGAGATTGTAAATTTCTAGGAAGTTAAAGTGGATTTTGAATTGAATACATTGAATACAGGCTAAAATTACTGGGCTATTTATCAGGTTTATACATAACATAATGCAGTTTAAGACCCTCTTAGTTCATGTTTGATTGTAAAATTCATTCAAAGGTTCTGTTCTCTAAAATAAGGGAAGTTAAGGTTAAAATAGCAATGAAAGAACTACTTTTACAGCTTTCATCAGTCTAGTTAATGTTAATTACTAATTTGAAACATATTATATATTTGTGTGGTGGGTGGGGGTTTTATGAATAAACATGAGACCATTCACGATCAATAGCATCTGCATCTGAAGCTTTAGTTGTTTGTACTGTTAGAAATGCTGTAATTTCGAGTGCAGGTTTGGTTATTGCATTGACTCACAGGTGTAAGAGGCGCCTAGAGAAGCTAGTTTCATCTTTACACAGCAGTATTCATCTCTCTCTCTGGGTGGGAGGCAGTCATGGGGTCTGATGGAAGGTGATTTGAGTCAGACGGCATTTGTCACTTATGTTTAGCACTCGGCTGACTGGCTGTTTTCAGGCCCAGCCGGGTGGAACGGGGTTGCGACTCGGTCCATCTCTATTTAACCTCAGAGGATCTGGAACAGGCACCCCACTGGCACCGACCGCTCAGCAACACGCTACGCAATTCCACACCATTCAACATACACATGGCAAGAGTCGAGATCAATCATCGTTTTGTTCCATAAATATGCATATCAGAGGTTTAATACCAGCAAATTGAACCACTTACATTTTTTTGAGCATTATTTATTTTTATAATGCCCAGTCAGGCAATTCACTTATTTAATTTTTACTTTCATAAAGATTAAATTTGCATACATTTAGAACCATAAAAGAAAAAAAAAAGTTTTTACTAAATTGCTATGTGTTGAAATAATAATTTACACAGTGGCTGTTATAAGTGGCTTCCTATAGGATTTATTTTAATTTAAAAAAGGCTGTACATAACAAGATTAGGACATCACTAACAGGTGAAGCAAGTATATAGCCTAGATTAATATGTTGTGAAATCCTGTTTTGTAAACTAATGAGCTGTGATGACTTGCCTGAGGTAAATAAAATGCTACATTTAATTTTGTTTAACCATCACAGAGCGTCAAAACGGCACTTGTTTTCCAAAATTCTAAAAAAAAATTTACGATTTGTTCAGAACACATGCACATGTATATTTATGTGTATATATTAATACATACATTGATATATTTAAATGTCTATATATTCATATTTAGATATGATTTATATATATATATAAATGTAATCAAATTACATATGTTTATTAAATATGAATAAGTCTAAATATACACACGCAAACTTTTATTTTGGGTGCTATTATTCGATTTGACAACCCTGGTTTGTGTATTAAATAGTTAATATCAAAATATTATTATTATTATTTCTTATACTTTCTTTCCTTTGGCATACTGTATATATGCTCTCATTAATCTCATTTATCTTTATTAATACATATATTTTTTGCAATTTGCCAGCTCCTCAGGGTTTTGTCTCTGACTTCAAGTGTAATAGCGGCGTCATGGCACCTACTGAGTGTAAAACAATAGGTTTTTGTTTTGTCTGGTTTAGCGTGTCTGTGTTTAGTCTGTGTAGAGTTTCACATCTTAACAGCATCCACCTCTCTAAAACAGCATTTGTTTGAGTTGGATTGTGGCTTTCATGGATATCTCTCTTTTCTTTTGAAATGTTCGGATTGGCCACACTTGGGGAAGTTGGATTTGACAGAGACGACCCACAGCGATTGCTGCAGTGACTCAGTCTTATACACACACAGTTCTTTCTTTTTCTTTCTGAAAATGCTGTTAGCCGCCTGTAGACCTCAATCCCACCAGCACTGGCACAGCACAGACCCTGTCGGCTCCCAGCAGCTGGCACACATTAGGTAGAGCGTATTTCGTAGTGACAGTCACACCAGTTACAGCGCACCGTCTGCACAGAAGAATCCCCAAACATTTGCTAGTTCTCGATGCAGGCTTCTCTATTGGTTCAGTGTGTGCTGTACTGAAAGTTGTTACTGGAAAGTCATTATCCGTGTTGAGAAAACTACATTTCTGGGACCTAAACATGTCAGTTGTGTTGCTGTTTATGCAGGGTCAGAAAGTGTTCATATTTCATCAGCAATATCTTATTTTGTGCTCTAATGATAAACAAAGGTCTTACGATTTTGGAATGACTTGAGGGCAAGTAATTATCACTTTTTGGGTGAACTATCCCTTTAAGGCTCCTGCAGCATTAGTCGCTTTTAGGTACACATATTTTTAGTTTGGGGATGCAGCCGTTGTGGTCCTGAATGCAGGTTTGAGGATCTAGTAAAGGAAGAGCTGTCATCTCATTTCACTGTCATCCTGTGATTCATTAAATAGCAGCAAGTAGTTGATCCCGTGACCCCTGTGGTGCCACACGTCAATCTGGGCCAGAGGTTGTCACCCTATAACCCCGTTGACAGATATCTACTGGTTTATTGTACAGTTTAGGCTGCAATGAGTAAAAAAAGGTGTATTTAGAGTGGTGCACCTAGTTTATTTTTTGCTCGGTGTCATTTTAATGTTTGTGTTATGTCATTTTGCACGACTGTTCTTATTAAGTATTAATCTGATAAGTACAGCTTAACTTGTATGTTACCTGGAATATTCCTTTAAGGCGTGATGATTTGCTACATTACATATGCAACTAATAGTTAACTTTGAGGCCATATGGAGAAAAAAAAGCAGCCATGAGTTCTGACAAAGCGAGCACCCCTTCAGGCAAGTATTTGCTCAGCTCTGTGAAGCCTGTGGGGGGAGCAGGATAGAATGCAAACTCTGGCCTTGACTGAGATGTATTCACAGGGCCTCTAATGAGGAAAATATGTCTCTTTTGTTATTTCGCATTCAGATGTGATCCCAAGGTTTGTGGAAAGAGGGTAAAGAGAGAACAAAAATATAAAAGCTGACTGATCACGTTTCAAGTTTCAGCTTTATTCACTTTCAGGCTTTGTCTGTTAACTCCTTCAGTGCCAGTGTGAAAATCTTAGCCAAAAATCACTGCTTTGATGCTCAGATGCATTAGCATTAGATTTGTATGTGGTTGCAGGTGGCCAGAGTCAAGAGTCTCTGACATTCTCTTCTTTAAGTATTACCACTGTCTTAAGTGTTATTATTCATTTTTATATTTTTACAAAAGGGTCAATTCTCTGTGATAGTTTATACCTATGCCTTTATTTTATTTCATATTTGAAGACAGTAAAGTCTCTGATATTCTGATCTATTGATACAACCCAAATGCACTGTAGTTACGCACTCATAATCTGCAGAGTTATGCACTATAGAAGATGCGATTTGCAAAGCCATTGCTATTTGACATTGAGGAACGCTTACGCCCCTGCACTGCGCATGAGTGAAACATAACACGATTCGTTCTGCCCTTTATTTACTTTCAGATTTAACAATCAGCTGGAGCATGCATGTACAAACTGATATTAATCTTTAATAGGGCTGCCAAAATTGAAAGCAAACATAACAACTGCTTTACCAAACTTATCTGCGTCTTAGTTAAATTGGTCACATGACTGCATCATATGACTAAAATGAGTCATCGGTTTCGAAAGCCTCTGTTTTCACAGTCCACACTGCGACGCGAAAATGCCGTTTTCAAATCTATCCACTTTGGAGAGCGTTTTCAAAAAGCTCTATTTTCCTTGACCAAAAACGCTGTCTCAGTGTGGACAGAAGGCCAAAACGAGGAGAAAAAGGTGCGTTTTTAAACGAAAACGTATTAGTGTGGACATGGCCTAAAACATCCCTTTTTATAGCTAATCATGTTACAGACTTGATGTCGGCTAACTAAATTAGTTGCTAGATATTCTCCCAACTGAATCTTTTCAAAATGTCTTGCTTTTTCAGGCCTTTATTGCCACAGTGCCAACGTTTTTGAGACCCGTAGCAGGCATCAAATTTGAAATGAGCTCATTTAGCATTGGTTTAAACATTTATGCTCTCTATTCTATTGTGAATAAACATGTGATTTGAAAGTGTTTAAGTTTTCATTTTATTCAAATTTGTAAAAAAAAAAAAACAAACAGTTTATTACCATTATGTTAATTTTACTTTTGCTTTTTTATTTCGCAATTTTTTTTATTATAATGATTTTTAGACCATGTTTGATTTTTATTTTAAAAACAAGGTTCTCTGTGATCTTATCTCTTATTTTGTTTTATTTATTCTTTTTACCTGTGTCTTGTTTTATTTAATTTTTTTTATTTTATTGTATTATACATATTTTTATTAATTAAAAAATTTGTAAACAAACATTATATTGAATGTGGGATTTTAATTCCAGCAGACAGCATATTAAGCATCGTGCTTCATGCCGTCTCTGGTCTGAGCGAATGGTTGGTTTGGCACTGAAGAGCGTTTACAGTACAGCTCAGTCTCTAAAACAATTAGCCTCTATTAAAGAAAGTTCAAGCAAAGTTTAGATTCGAACTCATATATTTATGAAATATGAAACACAAACATCACATTAGCAAAAGAAACTCTTATCTTGGCGACTGTCGTTAATAGGCTTTGTGCGCCAAAGTACATTCTCTCTAAAAAAGACAGAGCTTCCTTGGAACTTCTAACCCAAACTTAGGTGCACGGTGATTCGTCCTTTCGAACTTTAAGACTTCTATTGAATAAAGCACAAGCGAACCGCTCCGAAGGATAAAACACACTGAGCGTGTGTGATTGGAGGAGGGAGCACTTTTAATAACAGTTGTCTCAAAGAGGCTCAACTTGCAGGGGATTTTCTATAGAGGCAGAAAAGGGGATTTTGATGTTGTGCACAAAAGAATTGTTTGCTGAGCGTGGAGAGATACACAATGCACATTTACTTTTACTTCACCAAAAAAAAACGCAGTCTCTTCTCACTTTCTACCTCTATCTGTGTCCTCAGATGAAATGCAGAGTCCATGCGGTAGAAGCTGCAGATTTTGCCTGGTAATTGCTTCCTTGCAACCTTGATACTTGTACACAAAGGCCCTCGAACACAATGCTGAAGATATAATTTTAAGCGTTCATGGTTTATATCTCAAGTAAAACCTTGAAATTAGTGGAGGCATTATCTGTTGAGCTCAAGGACAGCTTCTTTGCTCTGTGTTTTGTTTGCTCTGAGTGCTTGTGTTTTGCGTTCATGAAAGGTGGCTTATCCCAAGGTCCAGACTAAGGCTTGAGATTTTTTGAATGCATTTTATTTTACTTTACTTTGTTTTGTTTTATTTTATTGGTAATGTTTAATTTTTATTTTTTTATTTATTGGTTTAACAGTGCATCCACATGGCAATTGTTGCAAACATTGTACTCCAGTGATGATTATCCACACTCTGAGATTAGCTCTGGATGCTGACAGCTGTTTCAGCTCTAGGCAATTATTCCACCATACAACATTTCTTCTGAGGAAACGGCTCTACGGTTATAATCTGTCTTGGCCCTGCACAGTTTACCAAAGCACAGACATCATGCACAGCAGGAGCCAGACAGAACGGAGCGGCGGGTATCAGATCTGCCTCTCTTTCTCTAATTCACCCAATGTTGGAAATGCATGAGGCTGCAGGATAGCGGTTGGCCACTATTTTGTCTTGACTGCTGAGCAGATCATTTACATTCGGCCTTGGAGAAGATGATGCAGCTTGCTTGGCTTCAACAGGAAGGAACAAACTCTCCGAACCAGTTATGACATCAATCTTATCCATACATATGGAAAGGTTTCTGGAGTATGCATGTGTGAACATAAAACACTTAGCTTTCAGCAAAGGCATCTCATCCTGGCAGAATGGGATTAATGCAGGGGGGTAAGAAATTAAATAACGTTCACATATTATGGGATTGCTAATAGAAAAGCGGTGCACCGCAAAATAAAACATTTCTAGTGTTTTAGTATAGTAAAAAAAATAAGTCAAATAATTCCTTTTTTTAAAAAATGTTTGTTTTTTTTGGAGGAGGATTGAGAAAATGCATTTTTTTGCATCACTCAGTTCTGTAGTGTTTGTATTATGATACAGCTCTAATAGCTGTCAGGATCAGCCTAAATGATGCATGTTTGAGAGTTGGACACCATGTCGAGAAGCGTTTCACTGCAAGAACCCAAATGACACCGACACTCGCCTTTAGGGCTGATACGAAACAGGGCTGACTCACTGCCGCTGACAGCCGTATCCACAGGGATGGCTCCAAATGTGTCTCCCACACCGCTACTGACAGCAGCCTCTGTGAGGTCACACTCAGAGTGAGTAATGGCCGTGAAAGATCGGAGGTCAGATGTTGAGTGGGTTATCAGGCAGAGGAGATCGGCCCGGTGCCCTGCAGTGGTTAGAGATGAGGATAAGGTTGGCGTTATCAGCAGAGCTCTTCCATGTGCTGATGTACACATCCCAGTCAAGCGTGGACTGGGGTTGCAGTTTGTTGTGACCACAGGATGACGTGGCTTCTGGGCGGACAAGTCGGGCTCTGAATGTTAAATGAATGCACCGCTTGTAAAAAGATAGATAAATGGATTGATTGGTTTTCTGCTTTGTTTTGGTTGTTTGTTTTTGGTTATTGGTTAAAGAAAATATTTAAAATATTTGAACTAATTATAATTTAGGTGCAAGTTTTCTTATCGAAATCTTAAAGGAAAATCTAATTTACTATGAGAAATACAAAACTTCATGCTTAAATTTTAAGTGACTAGAACAAAATAAATCAAATCATTGACACAGTTATTCATATTACAGTCGTTTATATTAATGACTGCCATGCTGCTTTAATGGGCAGAAGCCAAATTTATAGTAATACGGTTAAATCAGTTCTGATATATAGTATAGTAACATTACATACCATCTTTTGCTGTAGCGTGTGAGTAGAATATATCAGTTATATCAATAACAGAACAAACTAAGACAGGCTAAATCCAGAAGAACTGTGGCAATGTCTCCGAGATGCTTCATAAAACCTGTGTCAAATATATTTGTTTGTTATGGTCTTATGAATGTATGCAATTGATATTGTTAATTGATTATATAACATAAAATATAAATATGTAAATGAATATTCCTGTAAATCATTAATAATTAATATCTTAAATAAATTATCTTAAATATTATCTTAAGTAGATTTAACTTTTTTAAATCACTGCAACGTTACTTTGGAACCTTGATTTTATACACACAAGGAAAATATACTTTACATTTAAGTAGGCATTGGATGTTCAATATTTCTTTCATTTGAAGTTCACTCCACTCGGATGCACTGGCGTTCGCCTCTTCTGGTTTTGAGAGGTGAGCAGGGGTTAAAGGTTGCCGCTGCAGGATTTGGTTTACCCTTTGAAGTGTCCTTTGGAGGGAAGTCTGTTTTTCGGCTTGGTAAGATCAGCTAAGCTCCCCTAAGGTTCCAGATTTATGCTCTTATTCTTTTTGTGTGATGTGCATCGACTTCGAATTGCCAGATCGCCACTCATTGTGTTTCGCATCGCATTAAAATGTATCCGTTTGTGGGAGTGTATATATGACTCCTTAAGCGCCGTTCCAGTCTGAATCCCGAAGCGAAAGCAGATTGATGTGATGAGAGTTTAGAACCAAGTCTAGAGCTGCAGACTGAACTTGGTGTCCATGGGGAAGAAACTTGAGTGTGCACTAAGAAAGAAATGACAAAACATTCTCCTAAACATGCTGGATTATAACATTACATTGAATGGAAATGTCTGAAAAATAAAAGGCCTTTCACTTCATATTTATACTATGCTTTTATGCATTAGACAGATGTTTTTGACTGCTTGTGTTTCAGTGCAACTGGCTGCTTTGCACAGTAAGTGTCAAGTTAAGTACCTGCATTCCATTTTGTTGCTTAAATGCAAGAACGTCTTGCACGAGCATCCTGAGCTTATGTCATTGTGAGTGTCAGATTACTTGACTGTTAAAATAGAGACACAATTCGTGACAGCACAGCTCCTTTCTGTCTTCTTCCTTCTGCTTGACAACCAAGTGTCAACATCTGTAGTGTACTCGCTCAAAAGCTAGATGGATACACGGTCTTGTTGAGATAAGTCAACTGGTATCCGACACTTAGATCTGCTATGACTTCCTTTTGCTAGTGAGTTTTTAAGGTCAAGGCTACTGCTCTTTCTCCTGAGTCAACACTTTCTGACCTTGTTATGCGTTTCACCACAGATATACAGATCTAGAGGTGCTAACAACTTGTCTCTCTCTTCTGCTTAGCAGCTTTGGCACATATGATTAAATAATCTATGACACACCTGTTAAACCTATTACTCCAAACATATACGACCTACTCTGTGTGTGTGTGTGTGTGTGTGTGTGTGTGTGTATATATATATATATATATATATATATATATATATATATATATAT
>JAUCMT010000051.1:3790867-3808664 GCA_032357475.1 Enteromius thamalakanensis
TATATATATATAGAAGTCATCTGAACATGTGCCCCTAGTTTAAAACAACAGATTTGGAATGACATGAGAGTAAATAATCGCTCAGCTAAAAAAAAAAAAAAAAGAACTATCTTTTTAAGTATTCATTTAAACTCAACATCCAATTATAAAGCAGGCCTGTAGAATGATCTCTTGACCCCTATCAACAGTCACTGTTATGTGTGTGTGTCTTTGTGCCCCAACTTTTGGGATGCCCCCTCCTCTCCGTACAGCTTAAGTGTCACAGCACGGCTGGCTGATCATGCTGCTCTTACTCGGGGCACTTGTCTGACACCCTACCCCTCAAAGAAGAGTGTGTGATCATGTATGGGAGGGAGGATTATTCTATTTACAGTCACAGAACTGAGACCCTTTAATCCTTCTGTAACACACACACATATACCCCTACACACAAATACAGCATTGAAAGGGGAATTTGGGCAGATTGGGTTGCATGTTGAAAATAGCCATACTCTGATAGAGTCCTCTGATAGCACAGCTCTGATAGACAAACTACAGAGGTCCAGCAATATAGACAAACAAAGGTATGAAGTGAAGAGACGGGCTCATTTTAACAACTGCTTTTGCATGCGAAACTAACACAACGTGTGCATGACTCAAGTGTGAGAAAAATGAAGGATGAATTCATGCGTTTTTTGCATGCTGTATTTTAATTTAAAGCTGCATCTAACTGACAAGCTGCAGTTCATTTTCAAGGTTATATATTTAGCACTTCTCGCACATGATCTTGGTTTCTGTAAATGCTGAACTATATTTATTCACTCCTAATAATTTATGCATTTGGCAGACACTTAATTTAATAAATAATTTTATTTGTTTTACTTTAATTTAATTTAATATATTTTCTGTTTTCTTAAATTGTTTTTATTAATTGTTTTTATTTTAATTTGATCATTTAATTTTTATATTTTTATATTTTATAAAATTGTTTTATTTGATTTGTTTTAATTTAATATTTTTCAATTTTATTGAATTATTTTCTTTTATCCATTAATTTTATTTAAATTCATATTTTTTCAATTTTATTGAATTATTTTTCTTTTATCCATTAATTTTATTCAATTTAATATTTTTCAATTTTATTGAATTATTTTCTTTTATCATTTTCATTCAGTTTAATATTATTCAGTTTTATTGAATTATTTAATTTAGTTTTTTAATGTTATGCATTTTATAATTAAGATTATTTTAAGAGACATTTGGGTTATTTCTTCTTGAAAAATTTGTATTACTGCATAATCCAAGTAAAGTACACTACATCTGCTGCTTATTTCACAACCTAAACCAAAAAAATGAGGAATCATGCCATGCACTGTTACCTGATTTGCATAATTCCTTTATTGAATCGGGTCCATAATGCAGACAATGGGTGCAAATAAATGGCTCTATCAGTGGGCTCAGTTCCTTCATACTGAATTCTTCCCCTGAGTATTTATATTTGTGGGTAACATGAGCATGTTTAAGGTTCTCATCGGAGACATGCAGGCAGAAATTCTTAGCGAAAGGCATTTTACAGCCTCAGAATAAAGTATGGCATGTGTAATTTACTGCCGCCCATCCTTTCTCTTTGCTCACTCATCGTTAACACCTCTCTCCATCAGATCGGGCCGCACTGTTACGGCCCCTGCAGCCTTGACTGCCTTCAGCGTTTTTTCAAGGACAATGACCATTTCTGACATTATAAATCAAGCAGAGTGGAAGCACAGGGGCTTTTGTCCGCATCGTTTTGCTTGTTAGTTTTTTGACGGATGAAATTAATCATCACACTGAATAAAAGAGGAGCAGTCTTCAGAAGTGTTAATCATGTTCTTGACAAAGAAGCTTTGAGTGTTCTTGTTTGTTTTGGATTGTCGTTTCTAAGCAGTTGATCTATCTGGTTCAGCATTCAGCCTCTATATTCGGGGCATGTTGTGGTCATCAGTGTAATGACATGGGTCGTGTCATTACTGTGTGTGTCCATGCGTGAGTTTAAGGGGTGTGTGCAGGCACGTGTGAACACACGCACATCTTCTTAGGCTGATGCAATCATGTACATGGATAAGGGTGGTTAACTATCTTAAGTCTTTCCACGTGTGATTGTTTCTTAAATCTGGACACTTCTTTTGCTCCGACTCTGAGCACTTTTAAATATTAAAACATAAATCATAAATAGATTATATTTTGGTATATGATAACTACAGCAGTAACTTGCAGTACCTTGATATTCATGAGTTCACGCTTCCTTATGATAATAATTTAAGCATGTTTGGCGTGCTCTCCGAGGGATCGGCGGACTCTGAGCCCTAGTGGTTTGCACCCTAGCGAGGGCTGAGCTAGGCGTCCGGCTCGAACCCTTCGTGCCCCCCATGCAGGAAGACTGGAACTAGGTGGAGAAGGGGCGGAGGAGGGATGCGTAACGAGATAAGCAAGGGAAGTGAGGAAGAGAGCGTATTTAAGAAGAAGGTTGGATGGTTTGATTGGACGAGACGCAATTAGATTGATTAGATAATGCCATATTTATAAACATCACTCAGTGGCATCCAATAAAATCAAAAGGACATTTCACAATCGCGCACAAATACTAATATACTGATAAATTCTGTGATGACAACCGACACAATGTACATTATCCATTTAAAGGGTTAGTTCATCCAAAAATAAAAATTCTGTCAATAATACTCACCCTCATGTAGTTCCAAACCCGTAAGACCTTCGTTCATCTTCGGAACACAAATTAAGATATTTTTGATGATATCAGAGACCCATCCATAGACAGCAATACAACTGAAATTATCCAGATCCAGAAACGAAGCAAAACCATTGGTCAAACAGTCCGTGTGACATCAGTAAATCAACTTCACTTTTACGATGCTAAGAGAATGCTTTTTTGTGCAAATAAAACAAGAATAACATAATTTACTCTTCTCCCATGACTTGTGTCTTCTGCCATTTTAACGTACCGTATACGCAAGCTTTAACGTATGTGACTTAATCAGCCTTGCGTCTAGAAGAAAGTCTACGATTAAGCAGTGATGTTCTCTAAAATGGCGGAAGACGTAGATCATAGGAGAAGAATGGCAGAATAGGAGTAAATGATGTTATTTTAACGACATCGTTATAATTAATGACAGAATTTTAATTTTTGTGTGAACTAACCCTGCACTTATTAAATGGTTGCTTAAGTTATCTTAGTTATATTTTATTTTGCGCTTTTGCCATTACTGAAGAAATGTTATTTTGAAGAATTTTGAACGGCCTATTAATTATAAATAGCTTGTTTATAGTTTTTTCAACTTAAAAGCTGGAAACTTGGCAACACACTCAACCAACTTTTGTATATTGTAGTGGGGCTACAGAGGTCTGTCTGTGTCCAGTGTCTTCTGGCTACATGGCACTCCACAAAAGTCTAGCAAGTCTGCATGTCTCTTGCACTCACGTCAACACATAGCTGTGGTGTGAAGTGGGAAGTGACGATGCTCCTTTTGGTCTAAATGGAGTCTTTATCAGGCCCCCCCTCTCGCTAGTTTGACTGCTAACTGTGTTCTGGCTAAAGCATGAGAACAAGACTTGGTAGGCTCTCACATGAGTGTTTCTGTCTCGTGGCCAAGAACGAGCACAGTCCCAAGGCCTTAACCAAGTCTGTCTCACGTTTTTAAAAGCCTTCTAACAAATGTGTTGTTGATATAACATCTACTATAATATAAATAAAATGCATGCAAACATCACTGTTACCGATGTAGAGTGAAAATACTTTTCACTCCCCATTAGCAAGATAGCATTTGTCAGGTTTTTTATTTAGTACAGCCTGTTGGAACCTTAGGCACAGCGTTTACCCGTCAGCAACTTTCATTTACACAAAACCCTTGTGTCGCTGATAAAATTAAAGTGTGTAATTGAATATGAACACGCGTTGAGTGAAATGAACAGAATGTGCCTGTTATTATGATTGCTTCTTGCGAATTGTTGCATCATCACCTTGGAATGCTAGAATAAAATGTTCACAAACATTGATTATTAAACATTTGGGATAAATTCAGATTTGTTTTAGATGTAATTTTCATTGAAATTCAACTTTTAATGGGCTTCTCTTTCAAAAATACACATGTGAGAGCAAAAGAATGTCTGGGCGAGGCCAGCCAGACGCATATTAGCTTGGAGAGGAAGAGAGATAGAGAAACAGAACCATGTCTTTATTCCACTGTCCCACTAAATATTTTATTGCCGCCATTCTAGCATAGAACATGTGCACTGCTGGTGCTGGATATGGAAAAAAATTAAACTAGGGACAGACTCAGCATCCATTTCTTGTACCTACATTCAGAGGAAGTAGGAGAGGGAGTGTAATCAGATGAGACATATCCTTGGCCTTGCGGCACAAAATCAATCTGAAATCTCAACGCTGGCAACTTACTGAAGAAATTGACAGAAAAGTCAGGGCCTTCTGAAACTCAAGCTTTCTTTCACCCAGGTCCTTAGAGCTGATATGTTGGCATGTGTCTAAATGATGTGTTGTTTGTTTGCTTATATTTTGCAGCTGAATTCCCCCATGAACTCTGTCAGCAGCTCAGAAGATATCAAGCCGCCCCTGGGCCTCAACGGTGTGATGAAGGTGCCAGCCCAGCCCTCGATTACCCCCCTTTCCCTCACCAAACACATCTGTGCCATCTGCGGAGACCGCTCCTCAGGTATCAAAACACACAGTGCATGTAAAGCAGTAGTCCATCCAACTGTTGCTTTCTCAAGTCTGGTTGGGGTGGGGAAAAAACTGCTTAAAACTGCTTGGACAGTCTTCTAGCCCGGTCAAGATGGTCTTTTAGAGGGTTTTCGAGCACCTCTCAGCAGGCCGCCCAGATAAACTAGCCTAATAAAACTGGGAAACCAGCTTCAACTGGCTAAGACCTGCTTAGGCTGGTTTATATTCGCATAGTCTCGCATAGCCAGACCTTCAGACGGCTGAAGAAGATCTGGAATCCATAGCTGCTTTCTTTGCTCAAGGACCGCCCATAAGGCCATTTGACCGACATGTCAAACAACCAATCACAGTTCGTTTCGTTCAGTGTCACGTTTCGGGGCGCGGAAATGTCCCTACAACAACAGAACGGCTTGCAACAAGCCGGTTAGTCAACATCAAAAATCCCGATGAGATTCTCGCTGTAAACATCTGTTTGAAGCATATCTCTCCACTTTTTAACACCCACAAGCAATTCTGGAGAACCAAACACAATACTGAATCGGCCAGCTGCGATGTCAGCGTCTGTTGTTTCATGTTTGCTGGCAAACGCGGATGATATCCCCTTCTTAGGTACTTCACTTGACCTTCCATAATAGATAAGAGAGGACGCACAACAAGTAAAATTGGATCGTATACTTTTGAGAATCCAAAGTTTAACTGATCTTAATAAATGCTTATTGTCACTCATGTAAACACGACAGTTTTTTTCCCGCAATCACACTTTGTGCTTTGTTTCCCAGTGGATCAAAAATAAACGCGACACTCGCGTCCCCCGGAAATCCGATAAAACTCAACCAACCATTTAATGACTTCAACATTACTGAAGGGTTTCAAATTAAGTGTACCATATGCATCAGACGTTTAGCCAACGTTTCGTGGGCGTGACATCTGAAGCTGAGACTAATATTCGCAAACAGACATTTTAGTGTTACTGTGCAGTGCTGATTGTAATGGGAAAAACAACTTAAATACCAGTCTACGTTGGTTTTCTGGTCTTGGATGATCTATTACAACTGGTTGGTCAGTTAAACAAGCTAAATCAGGCTGGAAAACCATCTTAATACAGGTAACTCTTGCTTACGTACACATGCAAACAAAGAACGCAAATGCAAACTGATGTTCTAATGTAGCAATGCAGGGATGGTTGGGATGGAAATAAAAGCTTAAAAACATTTTGGAAGATCGTTTTCTGATCTAAGCTAGTTTTCTAGTCCAGTTAAGAGCCTGTTTTGGGTTAGAGGGATTTTGGGAACTTTTTAACTGGTTGGCTTGTTCATGAACTCTGACTGGGAAATTAGCTAAAACCAGCTTAGGTTAGTTTGAACTTTTTTTTCTTTTTGTTTTCCAATAGTTCAGTATTTTGTAAGACAGTGTTTACACTGTTTGCACAGAAGATACTTATAGTTTTGTTGAAATATAAAGCTATAGAAGACTGTATTTTAACGCACTTCAGCTGAAAGGTTGTAGGTTCAAATCCCACAATCCCTGATCCTTGAATTATTACCGTTGTAGACCTGAACATAACTCCTTAGGCTTGTATGTTTGCATTTTTCAACAGGCAAACACTACGGTGTGTACAGCTGCGAGGGGTGCAAGGGTTTCTTCAAAAGGACTGTTCGTAAGGACCTGACCTACACTTGTCGAGACAGCAAGGACTGTATTATCGACAAACGCCAGCGCAACCGCTGCCAGTACTGCCGCTATCAGAAGTGTTTGGCAATGGGCA
The DNA here is from genome assembly GCA_032357475.1 of Enteromius thamalakanensis. Classification (NCBI taxonomy): domain Eukaryota; kingdom Metazoa; phylum Chordata; class Actinopteri; order Cypriniformes; family Cyprinidae; genus Enteromius; species Enteromius thamalakanensis. Next base: position 3,797,344 of record JAUCMT010000051.1, read on the forward strand.
TGAAGAGAGAAGGTACAGCACATGAAGTTGAGGATAGAAGATTTTGCCTTTTCCCTATAATTTATAGCACTGTTCACCAGCTCTCATTAAAATTAATGGCTTCCAATGCTATGTAAACACCCCTTCAGCATCCATTTGTGTTAGCCGAAGTACTTAAGGACTTGGTTGAATAAGTCCATCGTTCTTTGCACTGACTGGCCTGAGATTTCCATCGTGAGGAGAGATGTTTTTTGTAAACTCACTGTTAGACACAATCTCACCTCTGTGTGACTCTTGAAGAAACATTCATGTATCTTCAGTCAGCCATTAAATAGACAGATTGCAGGTCGGTGCTTAATTAGCACTCGCTAGACCGATCAGCTCATGGTGAAACAATGGTCAACAAGTTTTTTTCTGCACATGATGAGCAACGACTGTACTCAAGTTTCCAGGTAGTGTACTCTTATGATACTCAGAGAAAACAGGAAATGGCTCGTTGATGCAAGGTGGTGTTTTTTTTTCCTCAGATAGGCCTTTTGTTGCTAAATATAGAAGACCATATTTTTTCCGAAATCATCACCTGAGGCAAAGAAAGATGAAAGAGAGGAAGAGGTAAGGGGTGGGTTGACAATGAAGAAATGGAGCATTAGCACTTTTTACACACTTGTCCCCAAGAAAAGGAGACGTGAAAGTGCTTAAGCATGCTAATAGAAGATTTTAGCACACAGATGGTGGAATATTGATCTGAGAGACTATATTTGCCCCTCAGTCAGAGAGAATAATTTTGGATTTATGAGATATCAGAATTTTTTTATGTTGTTTTAGACTCATTTTGTCTGCGGAGACTTATTTTCTGTTTAAGATTGAACTGATGAACTCCTTTTAGGCTATATTACTCCATGCCTGTTTACATAGATGATTACATGCATTATTGTTGCTAATGTGTGCTTATTGGGTTTTTTTCTTAGCAAAATGTGTCTAAAACCATTAAACCCTCTGCTATGTCCAATACCACATACAGTTCTCAGACAAACGTAATGATCAGTTTCAAAAATCTTTTCACATGCAATAGTTCATTCCTGATACGTGCCCAAGCTTAAAAGTTTTAAAAACAACACTAAGCTGAACTCAGGTCAGTGTCTTTGCAAGCAGCCAGACAAGGTTTGGCTTCATAAATTATTTATTATGGCTATAGATTGCAAAGCCAAGATCCAGTCCCTTTCCCAAATCTCTAGCTCTTGTTTCATGTGAGAGAGTGAATACTTCTGTAGACGAAGACAGAGAAGTGCGATCATACATACATGACGTTTCGCTCTCACTCCCACCGTCTATGACCTTAGAGCAACCTTTCGTCTCCCTTATTTATATCATTACGGCTTCTTTTAAGGATATGATCATTTGCTTGCGTTCGCCTGGTTTTGTATCCCATAAGCCCGCGCTGTACCCCGAGGCACAGGAGAGCTGGGCCACGCTCGTCCCAAAAAGAGCTGAGCGAATCTGCAGAAAAACAGGATTAAATGAATTTATGCTCTCCTTCTCTCCAGGGGAAATAAAGCTAACGTGATTTCAGCCCCTCTCACCTCTCTCTGACTCCTGGAGAAGTATTTTACCCTTGGGCTGACCTCCAGACAGCACTTTCCGTAAAGCAGAATCCCCCCCCTCCCCGTTTCTGAACCCCTCCACCACCGCGATGCCTCTGTGATTCGCTGTTGAGGAAAATAGTTGAAGGCTTAGGCAACAGAGAACATTTAGTGTTTGTGTGTTTGAAGGTGCTGTGAATAGGGACTGGGTTTTGGTGTCTTTCGGATGAACTGTGCTTGGCACAAACACACTCTAACCACAGGGGCTTGGATTGTGGTTAATACAGCTCTGGCCACAGTCAGACTGAGTGACTGTTCAACACTAACCACTTCCTGTTTCTCTGAGCTGATCAAATGTCTGATCTGTTGAGGCCTGTTGGAGGAAGTCACAGAGACAAGAAACATGTTACAAATCATCTCATTCTGTCTAGTAACCAAGTCGTAACTATAACCATTATCAGTCATTGGTGGTAGAAATATACTTAAAGGGATAGTTCACCCAAAAATGTAATTCTGTCATTGATTACTCGCCCTCATGTCGTTCCAAAACTGTAAGACCGTGGGTCATTTTTGTAACACACATTAAGATATGCGTATCTTAATTTGTGTTCCAAAGATGAACGAAGACATCAGTAAACTAATAATATACAAGCAAATAGTTTATTTTTCCATGATATCCTGATTTCGTCTATACGGTTATAAATTGGTGTTATACATAAAATATGTTTAGAGTATAATAATTTTAGAGTCCACTATTTTTAGGGTCTATGAATGTAAAAACCTGTGGTTTCGTTTGTTGGCATCAGCTTGATTTCGGTGCTTATGTGTGTTGAGTTTTTGATTGACCAACTGTAGTGACCGTGACTAGTATTATTACATACAGCCGTCCAGGAGGAGCGCCAGCGAGCCAAGGAACGTAACGAGAACGAGGTGGAGTCGACCAGCAGTGCAAACGAAGACATGCCTGTGGAGAAGATCCTGGAGGCGGAGCTTGCTGTGGAGCCCAAGACGGAGACTTACATTGAGACCAATGTACCGATGCCCTCCAATTCAGTAAGTGACATCTCTTCCTCTTTGCACTCTAAAAAGACTGGAAAGCCAATCACAGGTTTACTGTACAAGCCAAAATAAATCCTGTGTACTTGAACAGATACAATGAAGAACTGTTTTTTGCGTGTTAAAGCTTTGAAGTAGTGGTCGCCCCTTGCTGCTTATGCAAGAAACTCTCTCTGTCCCCAAATAGTTGTTTTCTCTTTTGTTCTGTCAATAAAGAATAGTAAAACATTTAATAATCAATCAATGAGAGGAGGATAGGAAGAACATTGAATGCCGCAGTTCTGTGTTGATCTACAAGGTCGAGTTTTAGTGTGGGTCGAGTTACAAAAACAACTTAAGACATTCAAGAACCCCCAGAGCTAAAATGTCTTCAGCCATATGCTGTGGTGCCCTGCTTGACGGCACTTCTGTCACTACTTGTTTTGGTGTAATGTAAGTGATGTAGCTTGTTGATGGCGGTGTTTGGACGTACGTGATGTCATAGCACGTCTCCTGGGAAAGACTCATTCATCTACCAGTTCTGCTTATTCTCTTTGTTCTGATGCTGGTTTATATCTTTCAGCCCCCTTTTGAAGTGCTTATTAGCTTTTTTTGACTTTCTTATATTAAGCCTGTTTCTTATATGTTCAGGCCACTGATTTGAAAGGTACATGTAGTCGTGGAAAAGATTGGAAAGAGTGGATTTGAATTTTGAAGACAGTGCATGTGTTGCACAGTCTGCGTTGAAAACAGAATGCATCTTAGCACAACGACAAAGGCTGTCCAAGTTCCAAGGCCCTTTCAAATGCAGCCTTGAAATGTGTCCTTTATTTCCCAGGCCATGAAGGATACTGCAGATGGAACCTTCACACCCCAGACTATCCCAAGATTCATTGCGTGCCAGTAGCTAGTGTCTTTTTTCTGTTTGAGTGAGAGAGAGAGTATGCCGTTACACTTTACGTAAAGTTTTTTAACTTTGAATATCAGTTGTTACAAAAAACAGTTGTTTAAATGTTTACTGAATAGAAAAACAAATCCAGTATAAACATTACCGCAGCTTTTGAATTGGGACAGAGCTATTTGTTTGGCTGCTTCTGTCATGTCATGTTAGAGGGATGCTCCACTCATCCTTTTTTGTATTCGGAAAAACAGGTTATATACTGTATTAGACGCGCCAGCCTGTGGGAAGAACCCTACAATCAGTATGTTCTTTTTTGTACACTTTTATTGAGTAATGATTACAAATGGCTTTTCCCTACTCTCGTCTTTTGTAATTCAGAAAGATGAATTTGAATGATAGCCTTATCTGTATTGTTGCTTGATATTGCAAAGGTTATTTCTTAAAGGAATAGTTCACCTAAAAATGAACATTCTGTCATCATTTACTCACCCTCAAGTAGTTCCAAACCTGTATGAAATAAACAGATTGTTGAAGAAAGTTTGTAACCAGGCTGTTTTGGGTCACCATTGACCTCCATAGTACATTTTTCCCCTAGTCAATGGTGACCCAAAACAACCTGGTTACAAACATTTTTCAAAATATCTTCATTTGTGTTCAGCAGAACAACGATGTTCATACAGGTTTGAGTAAAGGGTGAGTAAATGATGACAGAATCTTTGGGTAAACGACAGTATTCCTTTAACATATGTTTATATCACCGTAATTGTTGTTAGCAAAAAGATTTTCACCAAACTTTAACTGTTGAAATGTGTGCTTACCGCTAGGCTATGATTCCAATTTTAATGCCCAGTGTGTCGGAGCACGTATGTTAACCACTAGGCTACGCATCCAACTTCTTAATCCGTTTTAATGGAGTTTTGGTTGGTTATTCCTTGAGAGAAGCAGAGCAAGATAAAGTTGTTGAATTTACCTGTGAGCTGTGAAGTCTCCCTCCCTCGTCTAGTCACCATGACAAATCAGCACCACTAAAGTGATCATTGGCTCCACTTTCCAGCATTGTTTGAATAATGAAATACTCTGACAGTCCCCGGGAGCTTTCAGCCTGCCGTCAGCCTCTGAGGAGAGTTTTCTCGTACGGGAAGAGTGGTAGAACAGGAGGAGGATAGAGAAGGAGAGAGAGAAAGAGTTTGGGCGGTTGAGTGCGTCTTTTGGGACTGCTCTGTACCGAAGCGAAAATGTTCTGGAAGCTGTTATGTGAGTAAATGGGGGTTATTTCTGGAAGATGAAGATGTGTGGGAACAGAGGACCGACGTTTGGGGAAAGGTAGCGAGACGAGGGAGAACATAAGGTCTGTCATGAGGGAGAAGCTGCCAGGCTTTACATTAGAAAGCACTCAGTCGTTGAATCTCTATCTTGGTTGGGTTGGTCGCTGTCTCTCCAGCAGGGGGCTCGTATTTTGTGAGAGTAGGGGCGAACCGAGGTTATTATTGCTTTGTGTTGTTATTTATATTGTTCATTAGTATGTTTAGCTTTGCAAGCAAGGTAGTAATTATTTAAAAAAAAAATTTTTTTTTTTTTTTGCGTTTTAGTTTTAGGAATGCTTTTTATTTTGTTGACATTTGTGTTTAGTTTTTTACATTTTATTTTAAGGAATCACTTGAAAAAGAAACCTCGATATTGTTAATAAATAGAGATAAATCAATAACCAAGATTTTTAGTGTTTGTATTAGTACTGTCAAACAATTAATCTCGATTAATTGCATAAAAAATATGTTTTTGTTTATATAACATATATATGTGTGTGTGCTGTGTATAATTATTATGTGTTTTTATATATATATATATATATATATTAACAATATATATATGTATTTAGACGGGGGTGTGTGTGTGTGTGTGTGTGTGTGTGTGTGTGTTTGTATAAATTATTAATATATATATCATATTTAAATGTTAAATTTTTATTCAATATAGACATCATTAATATACACAGTGCACACAAATATAAACAAACATGTTTTTTTTTTCGATGCAATTAACTGTGATCAATTGCAATTGATCGTTTAACAGCACTAATTTATAATGACAATAAAAATGTGTTTTAATATGCATATTATGTATTTTGTGCGTCAAAAGATGTCATGAATATCACTTTAAGTATCATTGGTTTTAACCTGTTCTGTAGCTCCCAAGGCAGTCAGTGACGTTGTGTCTTAAACACAGCAAAATTCTCAGCTTGTGCACTGACAGTTATTTTCATAGTTTAAACATTACAGCCTAACTCATCCTGCTGGCTGTAGATGATGGTTTAATATGGGAAAATAATGATGCAGTCTAGAGTTGGACAACAGGGAGACACTTAACTGGAATGTGTTCCCTCTGTAGCTCTTTCTTGGCCGGCAGTCAGAGACATCGTCTCCCCCGCTCAACCAGCTCCCTCTGCTATCCCCGGAGCTCCTCTTCTGTCTGTGCTCTTTTGGAAGCCACTGCCCCGTGTGCTAATTAATCAGAGGACCTCGGCCCGGGAGTGCAGCTCATGAATGGGCCGCCACTGCTGCTTAATGGTTGGGGTTTGGCCAAGCTGAATGAAGTGTGTTTATCTCATGGTGACCTAGAACAGGAGTTAAACAGGCGTTAGTAACATGCCTCTAGTCAGGCAGCGAAGGGCCGTCTTCAGAGCAGGAGAATGGTCCCATTTGCTCATATTTCACCTCTCATTAAGTACATTGAGTTTGTTTACATGCACAGCTTCTGCTTTATAACCTGACAAACAATGCTTTAAAAATAATAATAATTTTGTATAAATAAATTTTAATTAAATATTTATCCTTTAATATGATATTTACATTTATTTGTAAAATCTTTCATATTTATTAATATTAATAAAACATAATAATAACAAAAGTATTTGCCAATAACCAGAAGGGTTATTGATTAATTAATTTAATTAATACATTTTTTGCAATTTAGGTACTACTTTGTGTTTGTTTTACCGATTCAATAGCTCTGACACACAGGAAGTGCTTCTGAGACAGGGATATGTCACATGAGCCTGCAGACGTCTTGTGTAGCTGTAAATCCAGACTGCTTTTTTCCCTCACTGTTGTCACGCAACAATAATATAGTTTAAGCAGACAATGAAAAATTGAAACGTCTCTCATCTCTCCCCCTCAAGTGATAAAATTTTCATAGTGCGATATGCAAGCGTGGCATTTCTGCGAGAACCCGGGACCAGGATCTGCTGTGAATAATGCAGGCCGAATGCTTTCCATTCAGCGGGAACAAAAACAGCCGTTGTTTTGTGATGGTCATGAAGAGAATGTTATCAAAGCATCTCCTCAAATCTGAAAAAGTCGTCATCACTCATGCCCGGGGCTAGCTTTTGCCCCGCTCCACCGAATCTCACAAGCAAATCATATGGCTGGTTGTATTCACACTAAACAAATCATTCATGATGGTTTTTACCACCTCTATCAACCACTTATATTCTGCTACTTGGATACATGTTCATCTACTTCAAGGATTTTCAACTTTAGATATGGATGGGATTGATGTATAACCCTAGTTTACATAAGGCGGCACAAAAAGCCATTAATATAATCATAGTTGATATATTTGTGTATTTATAAAACATTTAGCATATATTTAGTTTTAAGTTAATTTAATATTGCATTTGAAACTAATTTTATAATTGTATTTCACTAAAATTTGTTAAAGATCAAACAATAATAGGCGGATCGCTTGTTAACAACTTCAGATACAGAAATGCTTTAATTTGTTTATTGTGCTGTATTTAGATATACATATCTTTGTTTTTTTTATTAAGTCAGGTATTTAGCAGCCAATTTTTGGGTCATTTTTGGTTGTTTTGTAGAAGAAACAAGGTCAGTGTAAACAGAGCCAAGATAGCTATTCAACATTCATGAGTATTACCGTGTTTAACGAGAACTGTGGGAGTTGTATTCTTTTAAGGAGCGTCAGAGTCTCTTCACCACTTCGCCTTCCTTTATATTGTTGCTTTGTGAATTAATGATCTGTTTGTTTATGTATTTGTTAAAGAACATGACAGGAACGGTTGCACCGAGGAGGATCGTCTGCATGTCCCCAATCAGCCACAGAAATATTCATAAGCTGCTTCTGTTTTCGGAGAGATGGCTTTGTGTCTGGCTAACAGTTTGCCATCTCCAACTTCTGCCTTTGATCTGCTTCTGTTGTCAGTGCGGGTTTTAAACCGCCGCTTAAATAGTGTAGAGGGGAAACATTCAACACTTTCACAGGAATCTCCGGAGAGTTACCGTGTTCTGATGCGAAATCACGGAAGAGCCCCACTGTTTATCTGTTGTCAGTGATTATCCTAAGTGTGTATCCAACTGTGGAGATGTTTACTGCTTCTAATAATGGCCGTAAAGTGGTCTCACCAAGTATTTAGACACTTTAGTAAAACTTTGTCTGACTGACACTGCATCACGCACAATATTTTCTCAGAACTTTTTTCTAAAGGCATTTTTGTGTTTGCTGTCCAATGTTAGATTAATCTAGATTAAAATGACTCATTTGAATTGTGACAAAGGCATTCAGAATGGCTAAAAGTAAAGCCCTATTTGAACGGGACTAGTTTTACAGGGGGTCCTCAGAATTTAGTTTCACAGACGTACTTGGTCATTTTAATCCTATCCGAATCTGCCATGTCTCTGTGTATATACGCCCAGATGTACAAAATAGACCCTCTCACCTCTGTAATAAACACGGAGGTGTTAGTCCCGTCCGAAAGGGTACATGAAGATCACGGACGACAAGTGATAAGAATCGAAGCTCACACGTACAGTAGTTTAGAAAAGTCCCATCCGAATAGACCTACGGTGTTGTGCCTATTGTGTTTTCACACTGACAGCGTTTGTCACACGCAGCTGAACCGCGGCTTGTACTGCAGTAAGCTATAGACAAGCATCTTATTTCTGTCGTATTTTCAGCGAACATTGTGTGCCATGTGCTTTGATTTATGTCCTTGCCAGCGTACTTTGCTAACGCGTGTAGTGTTAAACCGGGGAAAGTAATCAGCTTGCGTAGTATAGACCCAGCTCCCTACCCAACTTTGTGAATAGATTAACGGGGAGATTTTCTTTATCGCGCGATAAGAGTCTCACGATATGATAACGGCCCACCACTAGTATATATTTATATATACATACACACATATTAATGCTGTCAAACAGTCAATCACATTCAAAATCAAAGTTTTTGTTTACATAATGTATATATATGTTAATTTATTATATAAAAAATTTTAGTTTGCATATAAATATATTTAATAAATAATCTAAAATACAATCATATGAATATATAAATGTGTATATACATGGAAATATAAATATATATATACACTCATCTGTGTGTTTGTGTGTGTGTATTTTTAATATATATATATGTATATATATATATTAGTGCTGTCAACAGATTAATCATGACATTTTTTTCCAAAAATCCTTAGGATAGTAAGTAAAGATCATGATCCATAAAGATATTTAGTCAATTCTTTACTGTAAACATATTAAAACTTAAGTTTTGATTAGTAATATGCATTGATTAGATCTTTATGTGAGAACTTTAAAGGTAATTTTCTCAGCATTTAGATTTCAAATAGTTACATCTCAGTCAAATATTGCCCTATCTATTCAAATCTTACATCAACTGGAAGCTTATTTATTCAGTTTTCAGATCATGTATAAATCTCAATTTCGTAAAATTAACGCTTATGACTGGTTTTGTCGTCCTTGGTCACACAGACATATATATATATAGCTATTTCATTGACTTTGGCTGATGGATTGACCCTTTCAGAAGCTTTTGACTCATAATTGTGGTGTCACTGTGTCGAACCTATTAATAAACTTCCTGCGCAGCACCCCAGTGATTCTAGCAGGCTGCCAAAAGTGAGGTCAGGATTTTCCAGGAATGTATGCTCCCTCCCACTAATAATTTGGATAAATATGAATATAATTTCGCTCCCCCTCTGTTTGTTTTCTTAAAAACTATTTGTCCTTTTGCCTGCTGCAATGTCCTTTCTAATGTTTTCTAATGCCTTCCCTTTTGACACTCGAGTTGAAAAACGGCACTCAAGGTCTATTTGTTCTCGTCCTTTCAGAAAACCCTCTCCTGCTGCTTTCCTCTCTCCTGCGCTCGTTCACTCTCTCCCGCACTCCATTGACTCACTCTTTCATCTTATAAAACAAAGCAGCGTATCTATCCCTCCCTTGGCTTCACGCAACGTGAAGCTGGAATCATCTAGGCCATATTTCATATCTCTCATTTGTCCTCTCTCTTTGATGGAGCCGGAGCGTTCCGCATCGAGACATGCTAATAGACTCAAATCTGCAGGAAGCATTAAAGGCAACTTGCCATACGCAAACTCCCTCATGTGACGTCCCCCACAAAGGCATTTTCAAGAACAATGCAAGAATTTTCCCACACATGTTGTTTAATTGCATGTCCTTCTCCGGTGCCTTTAAATGTTTAGTGGCATTGCGCAAATGTTTGGGAATGAGCAAATATGTCAAAGTGAATATAGTTCCAGGGAGCTTCCTGCAGGAAAGGCCTGCTTAGAAAGGGAGTCATTTTTTAGCACCAGCTCTCGGCAGGTATTTCCTGCACAGGCTGGGGGCAAAGGCACTGTTTGTTTTGCCTTCCTGTTCACTTCGGCTCTGAGAGGATTAGTTCTCATGTGTGGGGCCGAGGAGAGCGGTAGCAATCTCCAGTAATAGTTACCTATAAATGTCTGTGCCATTAAAAGGATGGGTTATTATTTAGATGGATGGCTATAAACATGTCAAGAGTTTAAGTTACTTCAACTAACCTTGCCTGACTGTGAAAGTAGTTGAAATGAAAGGGAAAATTAGCTGAAGATGACAACAAATGATGCTAATGCTAGCTATAGCACCTCTTGTCAACAGAGAAACGAGACCACATGTGAGGTCAAACAAGTAAATTTAAATTTTTCTGACATGTGGACAGACGGTGTTTGACACCTGTGTTTTTGTTTCTTCCACCAGCCCAATGATCCAGTCACAAACATCTGTCAGGCCGCAGACAAGCAGCTTTTCACTCTAGTGGAATGGGCCAAGAGGATCCCACATTTTTCCGAGCTCCCGCTGGACGACCAGGTCATCCTTCTACGAGCAGGTGAGTTTAAAACCTAAAATGCAGAAACTGAATTCATTATAAAGTCAAATATTTAATTAGAAGAGTGTTGAAGTTTAAGCTGCATCTACGGGCGTGTTTTAAAGGTAGTTTGGTGTCTGACAAGACTGTAGCATTGTGCTAGATGGCCTAAAAATACCTGAAATTGCAAAAACCTCCCTGAATCAGGGCTTTTATTTTTTATTTTATTTTTTATTATTTATTCATTCATTTATTCATTATTTTATTTTTTTTGCTGTGTGCTGTTTATGTGAGTGTTTTAAACTATGAGCTGCCTTTTTAGACAGCATTCTAGTGTTCTGCCTACATAGCTGACATGCTGGGTACAAAATGTGCATGATGTCAAAATGCTTCTCCTTAAAAAAATATAATTGCTTTTTTTTTCATTAAATGCACTCACAATATTTATCCCTCATTAATGTACACACAGCACCCCATATTGAAAGAAAAACACAGAATTTATGACATTTTTGCAGATTTGTTAAAAGAAAAAATGAAATATCACATGGTCATAAGTATTCAGACCCTTTGCTGTGACACTTATATATTTAACTCAGCTGCTGTCCAGTTCTTCTGATCATGCTTGAGATGGTTCTACACCTTCATTTGAGTCCAGCTGTGTTTGATTATAC
>JAUCMT010000051.1:3808764-3824660 GCA_032357475.1 Enteromius thamalakanensis
GAGAAAGTTGTAGAAAGTCAACCATCACTGCAGCCCTCCACCAGTCAGGGCTTTATGGCAGAGTGGCCCGACGGAAGCCTCTCCTCAGTGCAAGACGCATGAAAGCCTGCACGGAGTTTGCATTTTTCTGTCTATATAGGTTGCTGTGTGTACATTGAGGAAAAAAATTTACTTATATGATTTAAGCAAATGGCTGCAATATAACAAAGAGTGAAAAACTTAAGGGGGTCTGAATACTTTCCGTACCCACTGTATATATAGATATATGCAAACTCACTTTTTTTACTTTCTTACTGTCAAATGTGAAACATGTAAATAAGAACAGAATATAAAAATATTATTTCTAATACTTAAATGTTTCACATATGAAAGTTAAAAAGTCAAATCATCTTAAATTTGACAACTTATCTGTGATTCTGTTTTTACAAATTCGAGATGCTTATATTTGGAAAATGTATCGCCATTAAGAAATGGACTAAATATAACTTGGATAACCAAAAAATTATGTCTTGGTTGGAAGTTTATAATTTAGAAAAAAGTGACAGAAAAGTGCTTTTATATAAAAATGAATGTAAAATATTAAAAAGGGGGAAATGAAGTCTCCTTGGCTAATATAGTGGTAACTGAAAGGGAGAGTTGTCCTTGCTTAGTTACAGGACAGCACTGATGTGTGGAAAGGAAGTAGTTCTGTCACAAAAGTTTGAAAGTAGCATCAGATTTATGATTGAGTCTATACAAAGTTGACAAAGCATGAATAAGACAAATAGATGCTCAGTAAACCATAAATAAACTGCTTCGCTTTTAATTTCTTTTATAGCCCATTGTATTAGTGAGTCATGCTTATCTTCCCAGAACAAGCTGAAGAGCATGTTGAGAAGGTCTTCTCTCGTTCTCTCTCTCAGCTCTCAGGTTTTCTATAAATAACTCCTTTAGTTCTGCTGTCTCACAGATGAAAGCATCTCAGCTTTTCCCAAGCTCAACTCTGGGGAAATAAGGGGAGTGGGGTAGTTGCTAGGCAGACTAGTTAAAGGAGCCCTGTCACTCACATAATTGCTTAAGTCCCTCTTACTGTGTGGAATGTTTTTTCATGATTTCGTCTGTCTCTCTCAGGATGGAATGAGCTTCTCATTGCGTCATTTTCACACCGTTCAATAGCAGTGAAAGATGGGATACTGTTGGCCACAGGATTGCACGTGCACCGGAACAGCGCCCACAGCGCCGGAGTAGGAGCCATATTTGACAGGTTGGAATGATACTTTTAATGTTTTTTAATGTTTAAAAAAATGTTAGGAATAAAAAAAAAAAAACTATTATTTTGAAATTTGTATGCATATTTTAAATTATTTTATTTATAAATGTATTCAATTTTATTTGTTATAATTTTCTTGTAATAAATGAGGCTTTGGCTATATGGAATGTATTCAAATGTGACGACACAAAGCCTAAAAATTTTCATGACAAGGGCAGAAGAGGAACCTTGACATTTCTGCTAGTGGAATTCTGAGGCAGAAGGGCAGGGAGGAGCAAGCTTTCTATCGATTTACATCGATATTCATTAAATATGCAGCTGCGCTGGCAACAGAGGTCATGCAGAAATGGTTGAGTGCTCAGACAGAAAATGTTAAAGGAAATCCATTTGTGTGTCATTTATGACAAAATCAAAAAATATGGAGGGATACACCCAGTGTCGCCAAGGGCTCTGTATCTGCCCACAAAACCTGAACACTGCTGTGCAACAAAGCTATCAGCTACATTTGTTTTCTAGATCTCAACCTAAAACGTAGTGGTTACAGAGTACATATTTAGTTGTGAAATGCACACCAACACAGCAGCAGCACCACTTGTTGACAGTGAAATGAAATTGCCCTCATTAATAAAGTTTGAATAGAAATAAAGTATATAAGAATAGCAATGATAAAAAGAAACATTAAATAATTTATATTGTGTGCCTTTTATTTGAAGGATGTTGTTACTGAAAAACAAGAAAGTCATGACCGTAACAGCCAAAATAAAACTGTATTAACAGTAATTGGACGTTAACATCCCCTTGCAGCCGCGTCGCCTGACTCTGTTAGGTCTTCAGCGCCGTGGTTCAAGACTCCGCTCTCAGCACCCGGAGGCTGCTTTAGCGATTAGAATACATCCGACTCCTCTGGAAGAAAGGATCTCCGTGTTAATGCTGTTCGCATTAAGATGCGCAGCCCTGATAATGTTTCTTTATCAGGTCCCCTGCAAGTGACAGCCGAGGCACAAATGAAGTGGATGGTCGTTTTAAACACTGGGCTGAAGTTCCCCACCCCTCCACTTATTGTTCCAGCAGGCCAATTCAATTAGAGTGTGTTAAGAGTGGGAACGAGGATGCCTCGCACCAGTGTGTGCGCCGTCACCCGGTCACACAGAGGCCAAGACTCTCAGAGGAGATGTCACCCTCTGGATCAGAGGAGGTGATGCCAATCTAGATGTTTTACTGAGCCGGCATTGGTATTTGACAGTCACTGCCCATCAACGCCGTAATATCTGCCCACCTCTCTATGAACGTGTCCTTTATTAATTAGTCTATTGGGGCGTGTGCAAGTGTAGTGTGGCTTTTTCATTTGCTTTTGATTTTTACATGAACACTCTCAAGGTTTTTACATTGACATGTTCCACAAGAGGTAAAGCTCTAATTAAAATGAATGAATAGGGTGAATGTAGAGTGTGAAAAGGGACCACATGTTCTCATTTACTGATGATGACATCCTAAAACAGGTTTATACTTGCCGTGACTCAACCTGTTTTCAATCTCAATATGTATTATTATAGGGTGCTGACTGAGTTGGTGTCAAAGATGAGAGACATGCAGATGGATAAAACCGAGCTAGGGTGCCTTCGAGCCATCGTCCTCTTCAATCCAGGTACTATTCTATATTCCCCTTGTGATGTTATCAGTCAAAAATGTGTGTGTGTGTGTGTGTGTGTGTGTGTATGTATGCAGGGGTATAGTATTAGCTCTTGAAGTTAATATTATAGGCAAAAAAGTGTTTCCCTGATCACATGTCCAATAATTTCCTCTCAGTCTGATTTTCTAAACACTGGCTTTGCACCCCAGAGAGTATATACTTATTAATGAGGAAGGCAGACCTCTCTTCTGTTCCCATCACTTTATATAGAGGGGGATAAAAGACAGCTCTCATTTGTCCAATTACAGGCTCTCAGAAGCCTCTTCCAGAGTACCAGATTGAGTTGAGAAAGAATTAGGAATGCCATTCTGTATTTTGAAGATATTGGTTGGTGTTTTAGCAGCTGCATTGTTCTTCTGGGAGGCTGTTCTGGAGCACAATAGTACAGTTTCTACTCCAAAACTTAACTTTGCTTTGCATCTTCTATTTCAGACTCCAAAGGCCTGTCAAACCCAGGTGAGGTGGAGGCACTGAGAGAAAAGGTCTATGCCTCTCTGGAAGCCTACTGCAAACAGAAGTACCCTGAACAACCTGGAAGGTACACGAACCACTTACCTGCAGGACCTGAATGATATGTTTATAAAGATACGATCAAAACAATATTTTTGAAGAACAGCTTCATATGTAGGTCTTGTCTGACTTCAAAGGTTGTCAGGTTGTCAGAGTCATATCAAGTACAGATAAAAGAGCTATCAGTTTAATTGTACATCAGTCATGTTTTGATCATGTATGTGTGTTTTTGCATGCAGGTTTGCGAAGCTGTTGCTACGGCTCCCTGCCCTGCGTTCCATTGGACTGAAGTGTTTGGAGCATCTGTTCTTCTTCAAGCTCATAGGAGACACGCCCATCGACACCTTCCTCATGGAGATGCTAGAAGCGCCCCACCAAATGACATAATGACATAAAGCCCTCCTGTCGCCGGGGGGGACACAAGGGTCTGCCACCCCAATGGCCCCTTAGAAACTGAACACGTGACACCATTTGCCAGAGCAAAGGAACTTTCAGAACCAATAGAGTCATGGCGTCCATGGGTCTGTTTTATACTTTGTATAAAGATATAAATATATACACATAAGAAAAAAGATGACAATGGACTTCAAGCCCAGAGACAACAGTGGACACGGGTGTATCAAACTATCCTCCACAAATGAAAAAAAAAAATACCGTAGATTTAGTGGAGGTGCAGTAATTGCAGGAATGTCTTGTACGTCGGGATATAATGGGTTAATGGGAGGGTTCCAGGGCTGTACTCAGCCTCATTCAGGATTGAATAGGGCCATCCTGGGCTGGCGTGTCTGGACACATGAAGACTTATGGGAGATGATGATGGCAATGCGGGTAATAATCCGGGTTTCTAACACAAACAATGTGTTTTCAGCCCCTTATGGGAGTCTTTGCGATTACAATCCTGCTCAAATTGCCGGTTTTTCCTTCAAGCGGGCTGTTCCTGATTGAATGTTCTTATAATTACTGTCATTTAAGAAGCAAGTTTGCTCTGAACCAAGTGAGGAATCACAATCCACCCTGAATATCATCTGCAGTGTGTGGGAGATGTGTGGGACGCAACTTCAGGATCAGACAGGAACGGTTGCTGGGAGCAGATCCCAGCATCTAATGAGCCAACCGGAGTTTTGGATTATGATCATTCACACTTTTTCATTATGCACTCGAATTTTTCTTTTAAAAATCCAATCTGCCTGTTCTCACAAGAGCCGAACGACGCAAACTAAGGACGCTTATAGCAGACATCCTGCCACCTGTAAGCCGCCCACATGTCCCACTGTGTCTCGTCTGCATACCAATACACCTCAAGTGGTTTTCCAAACGAGCTTGACACTTGTACAGTTTATTACAACCAATTCAGTATTGGTATCCTTTATTTTTTTTTGGAGGATTTTTCAAAATGTGTGCCGTTACCTCTCTTTCAGTCACTTTTACTATGGTATAGAGTCTTTTGTGTCCCCCATCCACTCCTGTGTTCGCACGAGCCGCCTCATGCATTCAGGTCTTACAAATGTGTGTTATCATTAGGATTTTTCTAAGCACTTAACCTCATGCTTCAAGTCCCATTGTTGTGTTTTTGGGGCTGCCTTTGTATTATGAGGTGTCATCTGTTTCCTGGGTCTGTAATTTGCCATCTTCAATAATTTCTTTATTTCTGTATGCTGCTGCTAAACTATGCATTTAGCATTTCCCCCCCAAAGACTGTCCATGGTGAGGTTGATTTTCAAGACTCTGGCAATTTTCAAGACACCGCCAGGACCAAGATTCGGGTCTCCAGCAGTATATGGAGCGCTATTATGAGTGGAGCAGTACTGGTAGAGAATAATACTGAGGCAATGGGAGAGCTGAGACTTCCACCTATTGGTGGAGATGCAGCACTGCGACATTACTTGAATTTTGTACAAGTATTTAATTGGATAATAATGGCACTTTTACATGATATGATCGATGTTTGTTTTTGTTTGAGTGCAGTCTCACAGGGGTCTTCAGCAATAGCTTGATTTCGATGACTCGAGGGGGTTTATCCAGAGCGAAGCCCAACGCTGTTTATTAGGATGCGTCTCCATTTCTGAAAATCAGCTTTTCGTCCTCTAACGCTCATTTCCAAATAAATTTTAATGGCTTCACTCGATTTTGTAATGAATGAATATTTTGGATCACCGGTGACTTGAAGCCATATTCAGGTTTGAGATCAAAAACTTTCTCCTGTTGGAAATGGAGCAATGCAGAAATGATAACCTAGATAGAATTGATGCATACGCAAATGCTTTATAACATAAAGCTATATTTTGTCTATATGTAAATGTGTGTACATTTCTAAATATGAAAGTATATAAATCCATTCTTTAAATGTTTCCGAACCATGTTATTAAGGGAGCCAAGCGTTTTTCATAAATTGACTAAAACCAGGCCTAATTGCACTGTTGTATTCTCAGATACTAGAAATGTTTTTAACTGCTGAAGCTTTTGTGTTCAGCCTTGAATTACACACACACACACACACACAAAGTAAAATTATAGACTAATACCAGCAGTTTAGACCTCTAAGAAAAGGTCACCAGCTCCTTGACTTATGAATCATTTTATGTTCACGAAACCTCAAACAAATGTCTAGTTAGTGAAAAAAAAATCTAAAGAAACCAGTTGTTTAGCCACTTTCCCCCTCTATTTTAAACTAGAGATGATAAACTTTGACCCTGACACAGTCACCGCTTCAGTCTGCACAGAGACAGGACCTTTTAAAAACGTTGAGAAAACTATAGGAAAAAAAATCTATTTTTGTACAAATGTAATTTTATCCCTTGCTTATATATCCTCCCTTCCTTCCTTTTTCTGTGGGCTGTTGTATACATTGTGTAAGTGTTGATTTGAAGTGGAAAAAATTCAAATCAGAGCATTTGAAAATGGATTGTGTGAGGGGATGACGTCAGTTCCGACACCTTCACCCTTTTCACCTCCACTTTGCCTTTTGGTTTCCTTCTTTCGCCATCTCAGAGAGAAGGACTGTCCTCTCAGCATATTTTGTCATATTTTTACGGAAATGAAAAAGTCATCTGTTCTACTTTGTGGGGTGTTCTTTGATGTTCTGTCTTTCAATCAAATTAAATGTCTAATTCAAAATATGATATGTGTCATGTCTTGCCTACACATTTTATGTAAATTTATATAAAAATAATGCTTGAATGTTTTATTTGTCACAGGTTTAGCAGAATTTTCCAACTCTTAAATTAATCCAACCATGT
Source organism: Enteromius thamalakanensis (assembly GCA_032357475.1). Lineage (NCBI taxonomy): Eukaryota > Metazoa > Chordata > Actinopteri > Cypriniformes > Cyprinidae > Enteromius > Enteromius thamalakanensis. The sequence goes on from JAUCMT010000051.1 coordinate 3,815,450, forward strand.
TACTTTTAAAAGTAATGCATTGCAATATTGTGTCACTCCCTAAAGAAGTAACTAATAATGTTACTTAGTTTCTTTTTATAGAAAGTAATGAGTTACGTCACTTTTTAAATATGGGCAGAGCTTGAGTGTTTGTTTTAATATAAGACGTTCTTTTTATAGCAAATGTAAAAGCCCTTTCACACAAGTGTAATAAATAAACATCAGGCTGAAGAAAAAGTAAATTCACATCTGTAAAGTAGAATACAGGAGAAGAAAGTTCAAAAGTCTTCCTCAATAAAAAACAAAACAAAAACAATGAAGCACAATAGTTAGTTTTTAAAGTCATTTTTGCTTGTAAGTATGGTTGAACTGCATCATCAAAGGTCGGCAGAAAAGACATTGGGATTAGATACATTTGTGTAATTGAATTAAGTTAGCATATTCTAAGTTTATTTTTATTCATTTTTATGAACACTAAATGAGTTTTTGAGAGTGAGATAAATTAATGCACATTCACTTTTAGTCTAGAACTAGACTGTATTCACACAACGCACAAAATCCCTCTGTATTTCTGATTTCTCCCAACATGTCAGGAGTTTGAAAAAACTAACTTGGTTATATTACTCTAAAATTAAAAAGGAACGTGTTATTTGGAAAAAATAATATTACATAACTTGCATTACTTGTAATGCGTAACCCCTAACACTGTTCCTAACTGAAGCAGTTTTTTCCCCAATCGCAGTTTTTTTTCCAAACCCGTAAGACCTCCGTTCATCTTCTGAACACAAATTAAGATATTTTTGAGTAACTTAACGCACCGTATACGCAAGCTTTAAATTATGTGACGAAATCAGCCTTGTTTACATGTGATTGAAAGCATGCGCATGCGTTTTGCATCTAAATAAAAGTGTACGAGTCGCTTGCAGTAATGTAAACGTCCTCTAAAATGGAGGAAGACGTAAGTCATAGGAGAAGAAAGGTTGAGTATATGATGTTATGTTTGTTTTCCTTGCGCAAAAATAGTATTCTCGTATCAGCGCAAAAGTAAAGTTGAGTCATGGTGTCGCACGGAACTTTTTTTTTTTTTTTGCAGATGTGTTTTTACCACGTTTCTGGATCTGGATCGTTTTAGTTGAATTGCTGTCTATGGAGAGACAGATGGCTTTCTGATATCATCAAAAATATCTTAATTTGTGTTCCGAAGATGAACGAAGGTCTTTGGGGTTAGGAATGACACGAGGGTGAGTAACGTTACTTTACAACAGACTTTTACATTTTAGGATGGACTCTTTAAAAAATACACTTTATTAGAATAATTTGGCCTATTATTTCCTACATGTTACATATGTTGAGCATTTAAGTTTATTTTATATAGTTTGTTTTAGATTATGTTGGTATTTTGTTGTGAACATTCATCCCTTCCTCCCAGCGTTCCTCACTCTCTGTTCTGTTACCCCTTCCTGACCTCTGCTGGTCACCGAGCAAGGGCTCAGGGTTTATCATTTAACTTTTTTTTAATCTTATAGTAATAAAATATGAGTTTCTAAGCATTTCAGTAACAATATGCAATAATGAACATTTCAAACAGCAGTATGATAGTTATACATTGTATATGTTTCTGCACATTTATTTAGAGTTCTATGCAATTATCATATTCATATAATTTTTAATATCTTCACAATCATGAATTCAAGCTTCATTACACTGGATATCACTGGTGTCTTCTGCATTACCTTAATGTGTCTTTTAAATTGAGTTAATTTTTTGTACTTTAAGGTTTTGGTTCCTATTTGCTTGCATTGTACGAAGATCAAAGACAAAAAGGGTTTTTAATTGTTTTTATATTAGTATGTGTGCCTTTTTATTTTATAAGCAAAACATAATGACTATCACAAATTTTACTTTTGCTACATTTTTACAATAATTATAGAGAATATTGGAAGTAACATTTACTCTGGTCAAAATAAAGACTTTGAATGTGAAAAATATAGTATAGATTGAAAGATATATATAAAGAATGAGAGACCGAGACAGAATGCAGAACATGTTTACAGTGACGTTGTTGATGTTAAATAAATAAACAGTTTGGTTGATTATGTAATTGGCCTTGTTGTAAATGAGAGCAGGACTAAAGCTGTTTTTTGGGGGCGAGGGTTAAGCCTTTTGGCTCTGTTTGGGTTACTTATGGGGCAGTAGGTTGACTGCTAATGTAGTGTAGCATGCAAACCAGCTGGAGAGCTGGCACACACCACAGTGTGATTGGTAGTATTACTATTCTGATACAGCAGACTGAGATTATGCAAGCTAAATCCAAACATCCATAACATAGATATGAGAGCATTGAAACGCACATGATGTGATCGGCAACAGTTGTGTTTTTGCCATTTATACAGGCCAAAGGGTTGCCAGTTGAGTTCAGAGTTTATATTAAATTAATGATGCACCATTTGATCTACCAACTGTAATTAATGCTGATGAATGAACACACAAAAAGTATTTAATTTTGCATTATACGTTCTACTGCTTTCTATTAACGCAACAACTTGACAAAATCTGCATGGGGAAACATACTTGTGGAAGAGAAGCTAACAACATCAGTGTGCAAACTGCAATGCAGTTGCATCCTGCAGATCTTTTGAAATACAGTCTTATAATAAAATGTCCTTGTTGTATCTGTCACATAGGAAAGAGGGCCAAGAAGATGAAAAACCACATCCTGCATTCCACTGCCATCTACCTCGCAGAACAAAGCCAAAGCAATGAAAACAGCGAAAAAACAATAACACCAAAAACAAAAAAATCCTCAGGCTTTGCTCCTTGATCCATCATCAGACCAGACCAAGTCTTCCTCCCAACAACAGAACACAGCGTGTTCTTGATATGTGGATATAAGAGAAGTGAAAAGTAAGAAGCACTTGGTCACACATGATCAGGAGGACCTCTGGGTGAGTGATGGTGACCTGAACAAGCATGGCTTTAAAGGGCTAATCAGAGATCAGAGCAGTGTCTTCTGGGGCTGACAGCTGGTCTGAGGGAGGTTGTCTCTGTGATGCAGTAATGTGGCCGTGAAGACTCCACTACGCCGCACTGGTGGCCATTAGAGTATGTGCACACTGGTTTTGATCTTTCTCTTGAGCCAGGACAGCGTGCCGATGCTGGCTCTAGTCTAGAGAATGCATATCAAAGGAAAAACCAAATGTACTTGCTGACAGCATGAGAGAAAAAATGGGAAACGGAATGCTGTTTATATTTTGTACTGCCAGCAGTGATCAATTGCAAACTGGGCCACACGGTTTGTCATGAATTAATACTTTTTTAAAAACAGATATTCATGAAGGGTTTATAGAGGGTTTCTTTGCTGTTTATAGAGGCCTGCAAAAGAAACACTTGGGGACAAGGAATAAGTTCAGCAGGTGAAAACAAATAAAAGATCAAGTGCAAAAACAGAACTGTGTCTGAGAGGAATTGTAATTTTTAATTAAAGTTTTTTGGCTTAAATGGTATTTATGATTATCAATTAAATTCAAGGTTTGGCATACATTAAAGGTGTGCTGTAGGACTAGTTTTGGTCACTCTCAAAAATTCTAGGCAATAGAAAGTTAAAACATTCAAATTAAACTTTTGCTGCCTCAGTTCTTCCCAGGCTATCTCTTCTTTTTGGACTCAACAGTTGCTCCATCTTTGCTCTTTCTCCTTCCTTACTCATCGGCAATTCCTGACCTTTCCTGTTCTGTGGAGTCAAAGAGAGAAATGAAGAGGACGAGATGAATCAGCTGCTGTGAAGCTCCCATTAAAACGATTCCATCTCGACCGGCGGAGGTAATAAGAGAGGTGTTAGCCTGCGTATCTCGCGTGACATTTATCTGATACGATTACAGCGACACTGTAATTGGTGAGGGAGAATAATCAAAGATCACAGGCCAGATTACCTTCTTCTTGCTTTAATGCTCTTGCTCTACTAAAATCCCACCCGTTAATCATAAGGCAACATTTTAAGGAATTACAATTCTAGCAATGACTCTGAGAGCATCTGTTAAATGTGCTTAGCGGAATGCTACAGTGCAGACATTCACAGAGCTGCAGTGGAGGGATCTTCAGTGAGCTCTAATAAGCAGTTCAATGTTACAGCTAATATAATCAATCAAATTCTAACTAGTGAGTAAAATAAATTTGCTATTTTGAGGATTACTCGCATCATTTGACTTTAAACTGTCGCAAAGATGTAGATACAGCAATTCAGCACATGTAGCACAGCACTGATCGATTAACAATTACCTTTGGCTTCTTGCGGAGGTTTGGAGAGAGCTTGAGGCAGGTGACATGGCCGTGGCTGTCACCCACGATGATGATGGGATGGACAGGGTTGAATTCGATCTTGAAGAGCTTGGTCTTCTTGGACGCCACTTTTTGCTGGCAGAGAGCCTCATATTTGTTAATGCTGAGGTCGAACACATGGACCTGAGAGAAATAGAGGAGCAGCCAGTCTTTGTGTTAATGAGTTCATGGTTTGATATTTTCGGTGTAATTAGCACCTCTATAACATTTTCTCTTGCAATCATCCAACTTAAGATAATGGATTTTAAAATGAATAGTAATCATAGTAATCATGAAGTAGTATCATGCTGCCCACCTGAGAATAGTCTCTGCTCTGGAAGAACCAGAGACAGGAGATGGGGGAAACAGGCGTAGGTACTCTAAGACTCTCAGACATCATTATTAGTATAAGTGGTTTGGAAAATGAATGTATGGATGATTAATTTTTTTTGCTGTTATTATCAAAATAGAATTGGTCTTAGTCTTAGAATGCAGAATTGTGGATTTTACTAATGTGTATCTACAGAAGAGCACCATTTGCACTACCTTTCCATCAGTGGTGACAGCAGCAAAGACAGTGGAGGAATATGGAGCCCAGGCCACATCTGTCACTGCTGCTCCAATTTCCAATTGAAAGGTAAACATGGGAGACCTGTGAGATGCATTTATTGTTACTTTTATAACTAGTGTCGAGTCCAGTTGAAGCTCTAACAGAACATACTGTGCTACCATTCTTAGTTTATCTAATGTGGGCATGCAGAGAAAGAGAGCCTGTTGGTGAGATTTTGTAAATTACCCGATGTACCATATGCTGTCAAATTCCACTACGTTCCTAACAATAGAAATCTGATTCAGCACATATTTGCATCAGTTGTAAAGGCACAAATTGATTAAACATTTGACTGATTCAACTTTTAGGTAAGATGATTGTAAATGTTACAAAATACATGTAAAATCATTATTAGTATTTAAATTGTAACAGGCTGGAAAAGGGCTGTAGACATAGCGCTGTAAGGAATAATGCTCGTACTTCATCGTTTGATCCCAAATTTTGACACTGCAGTCCCAGCCACAGGAGATGAAGACATCAGGATGGAAGGGATTCCACCTCACACGAGTGACATTCATAAGGTGGGCATCATATGTCTCCACAAACTTATTATAAAGTTTGGATCTCTGTGAAACACAAACTTAATTATTAAATTAACATTACTTCCTGTTATACTGCTTAACTATCCACTGGTGCTTATAAGTAACATTTGCAAGAGTAATTCCTTGAGAAGAGATCAACACCATTTTTTCCCCCTTCTATTAATTCTGCAGTATCCGTCCAACTTGAAGGGATGCTGCCTTAACATTATGCATATATGTTTATTTACATAACCTGGGTGAAACAAAACTGTCTGGCCTGTTGAAATTAATAGCTTATATGCTAGACCCCCTCCCCTCATAAAAATACTTTCTCATAGCAAATCTAACAGGTGACCTAGTTTGATCTCAAAAAAAGTGAGTTGTCACTGAAAGGTGAGGAGTTTGCATCCGTACTACTGACCATGTGAATCTTTCCATACTCTGTGCCAATGAGTTAACTCTCCTTTTGTTTGTCAGAGTCCAGAGATGTTCCAACTAGTCCCATAAAGAAAATGTTTTCCATGAGTATGGTAATAATTAACACCTGCAGTTTTTAACCATTTATTTTTATCAAGTACTTGATAAATATTTTATTCTGTTCTGTGATTTCTAAAAAAAAAAAAGTTACCTTGGACCACAAAACCAATCATAAGGGTCAATACATCACCTGAAAGCTGAACAAATAAGCTTTTCATTTATGGTTTCTAAGGATAGGGCAATATTTGGCTGGAATCAACTCTCTGAAAATCTAAATATTGAGAAAATCTCCTTTAAAGCTGTCCAAAGGAAGTCCTTAACGGTGCATATTACTCAACAAAATCATTTTGACCCTAGATATTGCTATAAATATGCCCATGCTAGTTAAGATAGCCCTGAACTAATAGGAAGCTCCTTTGACATTTAACAATTAACCTTATTATCCTCAAACCTCCATATCACCCATGAAGGAAACATTGTCTTACAAAGCTAAATGCAAATACCAACTGTGGCAAGATCATATTCACATCTGTATTATGTGCAGAAAGGATGGTTAAAGTCTTTGTGATTGTGAATGTGATTAGATTTACTATTATAGATTGTGAATATATAGTGATCACCTCTGTCCCTATACTGAGAGAAACCCCAAATTCACATGTTCTTATAAATATAATTGTGTTTATATCGGATGTGCAATGAAAGCTGCTAATAACGGAGTATTATTAAATGTATTACATACTTGTAACTACTGACCAGTGTTATAAGGTGGTTCATACCTGTGGGAAAGACCTCCTTAAGGTTATCAGGAATTAAGTCTGGGACTGGGAGCTTTATCATGTCGGCAAATACTAGCTCATGCTGAAATTCAAATAGCTGGCATCAACATAGAATAATGACTTGCATTAGAATCAACCTTTAGATGTTTCCTTCTGTACCTTTCCCTACGTCCAAGATACCACTCGTCCGTCAGCAGCCACTGGGATGAAGTTGTGATAGCTGCGCAAATCATCTTTCTGCCACTTCACCTGTATGGAAGACAAATTAAACACAAAACACAGTGCAGCCAAGACTTTCTTATCATCCAAGCATCACAGAAGTGTATATTTATGTAAGTATTTTAATTACAGAACTAGTAAGAGTCACATTTAATAAACAGCTTCACTGTTACACCATATTTTAGGTGGTGAGGGTTTGCCAGCATTGTTTTAATTGAGTTCATTGCCACATCTTCATCCATACCTGTGTCAAAGCACCTTTATGTCTGCCAGGGCTTGCTCAGCTGTCCCAACAGGGCTCATCACCATTTTTCTGTAGGTTATATACTGCAACACAGCCGTCATACAAACCTACAGCCACTAGGTGGGACAGATGTTCATGGATATCTACACACATTAAGCCTGAAACTGTGTTAAAGATGAATTTTGGGTAATTGGGGTTCCCCAGGGTGTGCAAGGCAAGCATGCCACCCCACTGCTGAGTAAATGCATCTGAAAAGAAAACACATAGCATTTCTGAGCCATTTTTATTTTACAAATGATTGCTTGTATATGGAAAATAGTAAACTTACGTGACCCAAGAACAACAGCAAATAAATCATTACGTATTTGATCCCTAGAAAAATACAAATTTCACTCAGGGATTTTTTTATTTTTATTTTTTACTTATGACTGCAATTATTAATACAGTGTGAAACTCACCAGCAGAGGGCAGTCACAGACAGACCTTTGGCTTTATCGTTATTAAATGTCCACAGAGGGTGCAGTGTGCCCTTCTCTCCTCTAAATTCATCAGATACATCCTCAAAGTACTTGAAATCTAAGGTTATAAAGATATAAAGACATTTACATAAGAAAAATACATGCTCTTTTGTGAATTAATGATTTTTTTTTTTTTTTTTTTTTTTTTACCATATAATCATTACCGTTTAAAATGTTTGCATGCGCCCTGTTAAACACCTTACCCTCCAAGTACCTGGCCATCCCAGCCCGATGGGCAATATCATGAGTCTACAAGCACAAGAGGGGATTTGTTATAAAAGATAATTCAAAAAGTAGTATGTGCACTTTGTTACAACACAACCTTAATTTGTGTATCTTCAAATTCTACCTCTTTTATGGACTGATCACTTGATTTATCCCGCTTCTTAATTTCCTCTTGGTAAAAATCATAGATTTCCCACTGCAGGAAGAGCAGGGCACGGTAACAATGTATGTGTCCATGTTCATTGTTATACATAATTCTTTTTCGCTGCAGGTCTAACTCAAAATTTTTAGCAAAATAAATCACCAGCAAATTAAACTATTTTCTTACTTGGCTGGCTGTAGCACTGAAGTTGACAAAATTGGTGGACTTTGCTGGACTGGTTTGAGTTTCTTTGTCCTGCAAAACAGCGGTTATTTGAAAAGAACGAACCTGCAAATGTCTCAACTGACCAATCAGAATCAAGCATTCCAGAGAGCCGTGTAGTAATTAATAGTAATGTTAATCCATAGAACCAATACATCTGAAATCCCAACTTTCCGATGTTTTTAAATAATGGGGTTATATCAAAGATGAGAATACAGGCGTAAATGATATTAATGTCCGGAGGATATGGCACCATTTACATTTTCTTAGTTAATGTTAGTCGATAAGATCTAAGAGTTATTTAGAGTATATTAATACAATCAAAACAGACAAACGTCTAGCTATCTTCTCAAGCCAACAAATGGTTTGTTTATAAACTATACTCATCTAGTTTGCTCTCATACCTCTTTAGATTTCACCATCTCAACTTTGCTTTTATCTTTTGCTGACATTTTAGCTTTCAACAGCTCCGGTCTCGGAAACTGCGTTGTCAAGGCAGCGGAATCTGGCTGTAGTGCGCATGCGCTGTTCCTCACCTGTGACTCCAGGGGCCGGTTGCACCAGCTGGACGTAAAAAAATCTGGGTGCAAGTCCTACGTTGGACTTAGTTACGTCCAGCTTTCCATTCAATATTTACACCAGTTGCATCATCAAAAACTACGACCAGGCGCAGCTACGCCCGGCGTAGACAATGCGCGTCCTCGCTGACACGTTCTTTTTAAGTTATAGATACAGTTGAGAGGAGCTCGTGCTTCAACAAGTGAAGTCACACGCGCCATGATTCAATTGAGGAAACATTTATTAACAAGCCCGTTTTTCTATCTGATACATTCCATGACAGATTTCTTCAAACAAACATTAAAAATGAAGGCGGCAGGTTAATAAAAAACCTTTTTTTTATTAAGCCTATAAAATCAACGTTTTGTTGACTCTTTACAGTTACGAATGATGCATTTAATTATGG
>JAUCMT010000051.1:3829287-3881787 GCA_032357475.1 Enteromius thamalakanensis
ACGAGAAGCGCAGCGCCGCGTCACGTCGCACCATGTCTTTAAAATTCGAACACATTGTTTTCTATGGGTGTACGCACACCTGCCCTAGTTAGGATGAACGATCCCTTTAAGCTTCCAGAGTTAAAACTCCAACTTGTTCCTACCTGTGTGCCCCTGTAGTTTCTGTACGATCTCCTTGGTCTGAAGGTTCCAAATATAGACCATGTTGTCCTCTGAGCCGGAGACAATCCACTAAAAAAAAAAAAAAAAGGTAAATATTTAAAGCCTTTTTCCACCAAAAATGTGGACATTTCAGTAAACACATGTTAGGGAAAGAAAAAAGAAAAGAAAACTGAGGCTCATAGTTCCAACATACCTTTCCACCAGTGACAGAGAAATTAGCAAATATGCAGTACTTCTCGTTTTTATGACCGGTATATGTTTTCAAACACTAAACAAGAGAAAATGATATATTGTGATACACATATTAAGTGTTATATTTATGAAATCAAAACAATGCTCCAACTAAGCTGAAAAAAGAAATCGTACCTTTCCTTTGCTATAGTCCCAAAGCTTCAAAGTGCTGAAACACAAAGAATGCAAGTGTCTTTTCAAAAGCAGTGGATAAATAGAAATTATTTCATTACTACTTTTTTTTTTTTTTTTTTTTCAAAGAATGAGCAGCCTAAAAGACTTAGAATAAGAATAATAAGACGGCTCTGACTCACTTATCCAGAGTGGCAGCCAGGATGTATTTGCCATTGGGGGAGAACTTTACAAATGACACAGGTGGGTTGTCATCATCTAATAAAATTAGGACATAAATATTATTTAATTCTGTTATTCTTATTAAAGATGTTATACATTCCATAGTTTTACTATTTTTTTTGTCGGATAAATGTTTGATAATAACAATTTTCATGAACACTTTTAGGTACAAAATCCGGTCTGAACAAGTAGTTTTGTGTAAAAGACTGGTGAAACTTACCGATCAGTGTTTTTAGGCACTGCCCTGATGCTGTGTCCCATATACGGCTGTATGAAAGTCATATAGAAGCATGTATGGTTGTTAGTTATGCTTTCCTGACATTTATCCACATTCTCTCTCACTCAAACTTAACTAAATAAATAAATGAAATAAAATCACAGCCAAACTTCACTCACCAAAGTCCATCATAACTGCTGGAGACAATCAGTGAGCCGTCTCTGTTGAAATGAACCTAAAACAAAGCAGTAGAAAAAGATCATTTAAAATATATCACCCACTGTACACAGTAGTAAATGTGATTGCTTGATCATCATAGGTCAAGCATAAAAGCTCTTACTGCAGAGACAGGGTCTGAGTGCGCTGGCAGTGTCTTGAGACATTTCCCTGTTTTAACATCCCAAATCCTCACGCTCTCGTCAAACTGCCACAGAGGAAATAATTAGCATGTTTGTTTGCCCGAGTTAACAAGACAGTGAAGTGACAAATGATTATGAATGTACTTACAGATCCAGATACGATGAGGTTGGACTGGGGGTTAAAGTTACAGCAGAACACATAGTTGCTGTGACCCTTCAGTGTCTTTAAACACTTCCCCTGGTGATATAAAGAAACAATAAGAAAAAGCCCTGAATATCATAAATTGTGCTGAAATGTTTATATATATTTGATATTCAGAAGTTTAGCTTTATCTTGTACTTACAGAGCTCACATCCCAAATTTTCAGTGTCTTGTCATCGGAAGCGGAGACCAGGAGGTTGGAGTCAGAGGACCAAGCCACGTCCGAGATGCCCTGCAGGTGAGGAGAAAAACCAGGTCACATTAGACACCTCGTAAAGTAAAAGCAGCATTACTCTGAAATGATGGATCTTTTTAGGAACTCACCAGTTTGTGTCCAGATATCGTCTTTTCAAACTTGCCATCATATGCACCCCATATTTTGATCAGCTTATCAGCAGCTGGATGAAAGCAAAAAATTGTGACCAATCACAGCAGTGAAGGCCCACAGAAAGGAGGGGTTTAGACTGACTAATTTTTCACTGCTTCACACGAGTCGTTTACAAATAATTTAGAAATGGGGTAAAATTAAATCTATTTTTGGAGAAAACTAAAGTGTTTTTGACCTTGCATACATGCAAACCTGTTTTAAGAGACTCGTAAAGCAATATTAGCAACCTTTAAAAAGGCAAAATAGGGGTTGCAAGAGGCTGTGATTTAGTCTGATGTGCTGCATGTTTCAGTTAAAGGCAGCTCATTTAACTTGTGGTGTGGTGGTTTGCCCAAAAAATAAATAAAGATTAGACATATTACCATGACATATTTCAGTTTAAAAATAAAATGATCCTTATTATCAAATAGTTTCATATTTAAGTACAATCATATTGTTATTAAAATATAAATATTATGATTCTTTATCAGACTTTTCACTGAAAGAGGTTTTAGTTTACAATCACTTTGTGTAGGGATTCTGACCAAATTCTGCAGCCTTATACATGTATAAATTACCATAGAAGTCAATGGCCCTCAGCAACTATTTGGTCACAACAAATTATCACCAGCTGTGTTTAACAGAAAGAAAATTCTTACTGTAGAACAACATGAACATAAAAAATTGATTAAAAGTGATTGTTTTCCCATATATGAAATTTCTGTCATAATCTACCCGTAAGACTGTGTCTGTGTGAATCTTCATAACTCAAAAGAAGATATTTTTAATAAAACCTGAGAGATTTCTGTCCCTCCACTGGAAGTCCAAGTAATTAATCCATGTCTTATGAACAGATACCAGTACTTTATGAAATGAACAGATTTAATTTAGGCTTTTAATTTACATGTAAACAGAGCAGATGTGATAAACTTCAGATGTTAAAAAAATCTAATAATTCAAATTAAGTGTAAATAATATTACTTTGTATTTATTAAGAATAAAGTCATATGGGTTTAAAACAACATGCGGGTCGATAGTCAATAATTGGAATGGTTTTACATTTAGGGAACCCCTGTTCTTTAACACATAACTACTGTACTAGTGCAAGTACTTACATGAGCTGGCGAGCCACTCCCCACTCGGACTGAACTTGACAGAAGAGACTGCTTTTGTATGGCCGGCCAATGTGAATTTCAGGGTATAGTTTGGTTTCACGGGTGCTGACTGAGATAAAGCAGAACTCACATCATTAACAACACAATGAAAAGAGAAATGGCACTGTTACAGGTTATATTAGGTATAATAGGCTGCTATACCATTTATACCACAACTATATCCATGTGCGGATAAAAAACACACTGTGTTGCAGACGGGCGTTCCCAGTGATGTTTTACCTTGCTCTGGCTAGCAGAGGCAGCTGATGCCGGCTGTGTTTTAGTAGCCTCTGTGTCTGGTTTCTTTTCCTCAGTTGCCATGGCGACCAAGTTGGAGAGAATGGGTTTACAGAAGCAAGTTCAACGTCAACCCGACTGTCCAAAAGAAAGGCACTGATGAGTATTTGTATGATATTAGTCTTCAGATGCAGTAGGAAGGCTACATGTAAAACTAATAACTAAGCACATGACACCACTCAATTTGTCTCAACAATTTTACAATATAAATATCAGACTAATACAGTTTTGCCCTTAAGTATATTTTTTCAAATTAGAATGATCATTTTTAAATCATAATTGTACATTTCTCTCTCTCTCATACACACACAAACACAGAATATTTTTATTTAATAGGCTGCATATTGTATAAAATAAATTGAATAGCATTTTGTTCACTTTGTACAGTCCAAATGAAGCGTTTTTAATGTGAAAGAAATGTAAAGATTAAGTAATTATATTTAGTTCGCACAAAAAATCGTTTCAAAAGTTTGTATTCTTAAAATTATGCAGTTTTGGCATCACTGCTTTGAAGCCTTTTGTGATCGCGTATGATGGTTTGTTAAGGATTGTTAATCTGTCGTCTGACAAAAAGCATCCAGATGCTCTAAGTATTCTGGTTTCCCATCATGCTCTGTACTTCAACCCCACTAATACATGATAGTTAAGATCCCTAGATGCTTTACTACCTAGGACTCATGGACGGCTATCAAGACTTCAAGGAGTCATTGATGTTGGAGGAACACACAATGTAAAGCATCAAGTGTATGCGAATAGATAAAATTGTTACATAAAAATAATTAAATGGACAACATGTATGATTTTACAATCTTTCAGGATCTGTATGTATAAAGTATGTAAACTGATAACGCACACCTGTACATTAGAAGGCACATACTTAACTAACCAAAGCATATAATATAATACTAGTGTACACTTAAAACAACAAAACTAGAGAAAAATAAAAAAAGTATTTCATCCGCATTCATGACAAGACTATTGACAATGGGAAACCATCTATAAACCTAGATGTGATTTCCAGAGCTCGTGTCTGTCAGGAAGATCTGTGAAAACACCATTACTGTTAGCAGCTAGGCTATTTGAGACGCAGGGCCTCGGAGAAACGAAAGATCACCTGCAACGCATTTATTCATATATTCTACACATCTTTGTGTCAAAAGTCGTGGTTTACCGTAATCGTTTCAGTCATCCGTACCATCTCCAATACATTAAATACAGTAAAGATTGATGGATCTTTTCTCTGCACACATGCCCCTCTCACTCTCTCCCCATACATTCAGACAACAAAAGCAGCCAGTAAACTCACTCACCGGCGGCTGCTGGGGGGATAATAGAAGCTGCTTTTGGCTTCTGAGACGAGTCCACTACTGGCTTTGGATGAAGATTTGTTCATGAATCGCGCGACAGGCCGTTTTGAGTTAGTGATCGTGCCAAATACGATGGTGGATGAGCGCCTCTCCACCACAGGCTCAGGCGGTAATGTGGCAGTAACAATCAATGCGCATGCGCAGATCTCAACGGCAAACCGAGAGGGACCTTTTTTCAAACGCTGAGGTTGACTGTACCGTGCACCATGTGGCAGTATGAGTTATTATAATGAGCTTTTAGAAGTTATTTTTTGTTTATATTACTTATAAACATTCAACTATATCATGACACTTCAAACAACAAAGAGGCCTATAATACAACCATTTACATTATATTAAACAGAAACTTGCATTACAAGATTAATTCATAATTCTGATATATTTTTTTCCTATTTGTAGGAAATTGGCATGCTGACAGCAGCAATCAGAGTCTGATTCCATGTCTAAGATGTAAATTGTGCCTTTTACAGAACCCTGGTATAAAATGAAATAAAAAGAACAAATACACTTTTTTTTCCAGATATATGGATTTCAAACTGGAAGTCGAGGACGCCACAAGAGGGTGCTAGGAAAAAAAGAAAAAACTTTAATTAATTAATTGAATTTACAAATATTTTAAATAAGTGTAAATACAAAAATATTAGAATAAATAAAATATAATACAATAATAAAAAAGGTCGGACCGGTACTAAAGAGCAAATGGTTTGGCATTGGACATAGCGCGCCAATGCGCATGCGCACAACACTCCGTGTACCTCATCTCTGTGCTGCTGCCCAGCCTCCAAACAAGCGACGAGCCGCTGGGATCACCACACGCTAGCCCTTTCTTCTGAAGCCCCTGAGTGAGTAATAAGCTACATGTTAATTTAAACAACATATTTTAGCGTAGTAATTTGGATTTTATGTCAATATTTTAATAGAGTTCGCGTTCAATTAGTTAATCTCACGAGAAGCCGTTAGCGAGTGGCTAGTTGTTTTCAACAAAGCGACAGTACAACAAAGCCTCGTTGAAATAACATGGCCAAATTCACTTGCTTGCCCGCCACGGCATTGTATGCTCCTTTATTTATTTTTAAGCTTTATTTCTGTATATTAATTTTGGGTGTGGATGAAGTATAAGGACTTGGGAAGGTGTGGAGACGGTGAGTGTGGATGCTAACTCGGTTAGCCAGCTGCAGCTGCGCGCCATCTTTACTGGAGTGAGCGACTGTGTGCTAAAGCTAATCAGCTGCTCAGCTCAGCGCGCCCGCTTTATTTCCCTCCACCACATGTACAATTACAACAGGAGACATTTATTTCGTACATATGCTATATTATGCCTATGTTTGTGGGCGGAGTCTTGAGGAATACGAAGGCTGTGTGGGAAACAATTTAGTTTGATTAATTGCTCTCATAGTTGTGGTATATAAGTTATGTGTGCAGCAGTTAGATAATAATTAAACTAGTGTAGGATATTTGTTAGCCGCCTTAGCTTAATGCTTCAGCTTTTATGATATGTTTCTTTTTATCTTTCCCTCTTAAAAACATGTAAATCGCTCGTTTTATTTGAACATACTACGTTGACCTAACGTTAGTCCGGTGAGGCAGTTTGATTGTTTACGCGGTAATTCTGCGACTGCTGCTGTGGTTTCAAACTAAACACATGTACTCTGATTAAGTTTAACTGATCAGAATGTATAGTTTAAATATGTCGTTGAACTTATTGCCATCACTTACTTAAATAGGTGAACTCCTATTACTTTTTTCTTCTCAGTAAATAGTCACCATTTATTTATTTTTTCTCTCTTTGCATAAGTCAGTGGTGATTAAGACAGTCTGCCTACATTCCGTCGTATTCTACAAATAAAAGTAAGCCATGCAGGCTTGGAACAACATAAACTATTAATCACGACAAATTTTAAGTGCATGCTTACAGTGAAGGATTTGATAATAGTGTGTTATTTGTCAACAGGAACCACCATTGTAGTGTTTTCAGCTCAGAATGAATTCGGGTTACTTGTGATCTAATGTTTTAGTAGCTTAGTTTTTACACACAGGGTTGTTTAAAAATTGAGACCCAGTTGTTTGTTTTGGGGAGAGTTATCTGACCTGACAAAACACTATGTATAAATAGGCCCATCCATGCGTATGTTTCTTTTTTCAAAATGTCATAAGTTGTTCTTCAGTTAAAAGGACATGCTTTACTGTGATGTCAGCATTGGAGTTTTCAATTTATAGTAAAAAAATTTATAGTCTTGTAAAATATCTGTGAATCTGTCTTTTGATGTGTATTGATGGGATTGTACTTTATAAATGGCAAGGCAATGTTTGTAGAAAGTTCAGACAAAAGTAAATTGGATTTATGCCAGACTTTTCCAGTTTTATTCTGCATAAATATCCCTTTCATATAATCTGCTACAAGCTCGCAATCCAATCTGTCTCCATCTAAACAACCTGTGGAAAGGCCTGCCCCCCCATCTGATAACTTTCACTTGAATGTACTTCAATGCATAAAAAAAACACACAGATATATCGCTGCTCGCAATTCATTTTGACTTCTAAATAGCTTTTTATTAATTCAGTTTATACGACATAATGCTTTTATGACTTATGTCATATTTCTTGTTTTTCCAGGTCAAAGGTTGGGTCCTGCAATGGGATGTGGCCCCTCTCAGATGACTGAAGAGCTTAAAGAGAGAGAGAATCCGGAAAGCATAAAGAGAAAGCACATTGAAAATCTAAAATAAGTCAGCCTGTGCAGAATAATAAAAATCCCTTCCCCATTAAGCCGTTTTCCCCCTTTTCTCCAAAATGTCAACGGTCACTTCAGCAAACCCAGAGGCTCCTGCGATCAGCAACCCTCCTCCCCCTGAGGTGACCAATTCTACCAAACCTGGCCGCAAGACCAACCAGCTCCAGTACATGCAAAATGTTGTTGTCAAGACGCTGTGGAAGCACCAGTTTGCATGGCCTTTCTACCAGCCTGTTGATGCCATTAAACTTGGTCTTCCGGTGAGTGGATGTGATTCAGTGTAATATAGCTACTTTGCATTCCATAATTTTGAAGAAAATGAATGTTAATTTTACAAATCTAGGTTCTGTTAATTGAGATTTCACTTGAGAATGAGGGTTTTAGTTTTGATCCTGTTTTGTCTTGTATTAATTTTATATTATATAAATATATTTATATGGCTTGGGTTTGTTTTAAAGCCTTTCTGCCCTTTTGGTGTTTAGGACTATCACACAATCATAAAGAATCCAATGGACATGGGCACCATCAAGAAAAGACTGGAGAATGTGTACTACTGGAGTGCAAGCGAGTGTATGCAGGATTTCAACACGATGTTCACAAACTGTTATATTTACAACAAGGTAAGGATTGGCACAATCTGGTTTAAAACTCAACATTATTACACTGTACAGGTTTGAAGGAGAGGCTGCTTTGGCAGATGCAATCTATGTTTATTTATTTATTTTTTTTCAGCCAACAGATGATATTGTGTTGATGGCACAAGCGTTAGAGAAAATCTTCCTTCAGAAGGTGGCCCTCATGCCTCAGGAGGAGGTCGAGCTTCTTCCTCCTGCCCCAAAGGGCAAAGGTCGCAAACCAGCAGGGGCTGGTAAAGTATAGATGCATGGCAAAATGATCATAATATTCTACATTCGTGCCTTAGTAGTAAACATAATATTTTTCTAATCCTATAAATGCAGATCAGCAGGATGGGGCAGTTTCTTCTGGCTCGCCCACTTCTGTTTTCCCTTCTGCCACCTCACCGAGTTCACAGACTTCTCCAGCTCCATTGCCCACCATCACCCCTAGCATACCAGCTGTACAGAACACAACCACTGCCGCCGTGTTATCCGGCATGCCTCTGTCACAACCCACGATCAAAGTTAGTTGTAGGACCTCTCAGAATTTCACTAAATATAAATGCGCTGACATTGCCTCATCATTGGCTTTGTGTCTCCCTTTGTGTTTTTTTTTTTCTTCCTAGAAGAAGGGGGTAAAGAGGAAAGCAGACACAACCACCCCTACTACCTCTGCCATCAACGCCAGTAGGAGCCAGTCGCCCACTCCTCTTTCAGAAGGCAAGGAGGGCAAGGTGGCATCCAGGCGAGAGAGCACCGGTCGCCCTATCAAACCCCCTAAAAAGGATTTTGAGGATGGGGAACTAGGCATACACGGAAACAAAAAGGGCAGGCTTTCAGAGCAGCTCAAGTACTGCGAAGTCATCCTTAAAGAAATGCTTTCGAAAAAACATGCTGCATACGCCTGGCCTTTTTACAAGCCTGTTGACGCGGAGGCTCTCGAGCTACATGACTACCATGAAATAATCAAACACCCCATGGATTTGAGCACAGTGAAAGTATGTTGAGTTTTGCAAAGTTGTAAAAATCACGGCATTACAAGAAACCGATGCATCTAGTTATCGACTCAATTTTTTTTATCTGCTTGCAGAAAAAAATGGACAGCCGAGAGTACCAAGATGCGCAGACTTTTGCTGCAGATGTCAGATTAATGTTCTCAAATTGTTACAAGTACAACCCACCTGATCATGAGGTGGTTGCTATGGCCAGAAAGCTGCAGGTGTGTTTCCCTCCCTCATCATGTTTTAATACTGTCTGTTTGTTTATTACATTTATTGAATTGTTCAATGACAACATCTTTTATGTCTCAGGATGTGTTTGAAATGCGTTTTGCAAAAATGCCTGATGAGCCAGTGGAGGTGGCCGGGGCAGGCGGCGTAGGCGGGGCCGGTGTGGTCAGTAAGAGTACTGTCAGCAGTGAGAGCAGTGGCGACTCCTCCACCTCTGACAGCTCCGACTCCGAGGAGGAGAGGGCCACCCGGCTCGCCGAGCTGCAGGAACAGGTGGGTGCGGAACAGGTGGGTTTCAAAACAAGGACCAAGTATCCTTAACCTCTCCAGGCTCAGAGATGTTCTCTCAGCCCTCCTGATAATCCTTTTTCACACCATACCCACATATAACTGCTTTAATCAATGTTTATGCTCTGAAGGAATTGGAGGGGCTTTCATTTACAATAACCCCTCCCCATCTTTCACAGCAAGCACCGTTCTGTGTATTTGTATGTAGAGCTGCGTTTTAGCCCTCTACCGCAACCAGCTGCATATACTGCTTTGCATTAAAATTCCAAAATGCCTAAACATAGATATAGTAGCATTTTTGTGGCTTTGTTTGTCTTATTGGAGCTCTATATCATACTTTCTTCCCTTGCCATTTTCTTTACCAGTGTATCTCTTTGGAGCACCCCAATGGTAGCAGACAGGGGATAAAAAACGGGTGCACCAAGAATAATCAGGTGATTTTACTTTTCATTTCCCTGTCCCTGCCTATGAACATTTGTGTAATAGCTGTACAGTTGCTTTTTATCATTTGCTTTAGATGATCAAGCATATGATATGTACGGTGAGATCAGCGGTAGAGGGTTAAAAGCAGCAGAAAAATATTGACTTTGTTTGGTGGTGTTGGGAATCCAGCTGTGTATGTTTAGGATGGAAGTGTTAAAAGTTTTGGGAATTAATAGATAAGCGTTTCTGGAGTTGTGAACTTTCTTTGTTCATGTTGGCTTGCTTTGCATTTAGACAAACTTGCTAGTTTAAGAAAATAGCGCGAAGCTCTAACTGCCCTTTATCTACATTAATGCCATTATTATGTATTTATAAGGACTGTATTTATAACATGAGACTCTAGTCTGCGGGTATTCATCAATGCTTACCACGGCTATGTGGTAAATGGGGATGTAACAGTCTGGTATCTTTACTATTTTGGTTTGTTCTGTAAATATCAGTTATACTTATATGCATCAGAACAGATATACTCCGAATCTGTGTTGTAATAATGTTGTTGCCAGAATCAGTTTAATTGGTTAATTTTGTTCTTCGTTGAGCCATATTTAGTAAACAGCAGAGGCATGGCTAAGCGCAAATGTTTTTAATTAGTTTTTTTTTTTTTTTTTGTATGTAACTGTTTTACTTCTAGTTTTAAAGGGCAGAATTGCTTCTAAAACCTAATGTCTTATTCTTGACTTTCGTTTCATCTTGTTTCATGACATGCACTCTTTCCTTTGAGTCACAGACAATAAAATGCATGAATGATTTTTGGTTGTCCAGTGTTAATATTTCTAAGTAGTAATACTATTATATTATCTTAATTTTTCTATTATTATTGTTACTTTATTTTAGTAATGGCAGCTGTTTCGCATGTTTTGTTCTATAATTGAATACATTTGTTCCTTTGGCACTGGAAAACCAAAAAATGAATAATGTTTTAGTTCTCTTTTGATAATCAAATGTAAATGTCATGTACGATAAGTGATGACTTGGAGTAGATCACTAACACCCCCTTCTTGGCTCTCCCCAGCTGAAAGCCGTCCACGAACAGTTAGCTGCTCTTTCTCAGGCCCCTGTAAGTAAACCAAAGAAGAAGAAAGAGAAAAAAGAAAAAGACAAGAAAAAGAAAGAGAACAAGCACAACAAATCCAAGCCAGAAGAAAAAGGCAAGCCAGGGCAGCCCCCGAAACCAGCCCAACAGAAAAAGGGTCCTGCCAGAAAGGCTAACAGCACTGTTCCAGGCAACAGGTTTGCTTTTTTTTTTTTTTTTTTTAAAAGATGTTATGGATTTGTTTTATAGATTTTATCTAAAACAATCAATTAAGATCTAAAGAGTTCTGTATGGATGGAACCTTCACAGGCAACCAAAGAAGGGTGGAAGAGGGCCAGGCTACGAGTCTGATGAGGAGATGTCGCTCCCCATGACATACGATGAGAAACGGCAACTGAGCCTCGACATCAACCGGCTGCCTGGAGAGAAGTTGGGCAGGGTGGTCCACATCATTCAGTCCAGAGAGCCTTCGCTTCGGGATTCCAACCCTGATGAAATCGAAATAGATTTTGAGACGCTCAAACCTTCCACTTTGCGTGAGCTGGAGCGATATGTCAAGTCCTGTTTACAGAAGAAACAGAGAAAACCTCCACGTAAGTGCACTCTCCTGACCTACACACAAATAGATGCCATACTGCTGTCACTTTATATTAAGTAATTATAAAATATGTAACTTTTTTTTCCCTGTTTAAACTGATGGTGTTTATTAGCATTAATAAATGCACTGCTGATTGACTTGCACTTTATTTCACAAATGACTTGGGTTTGATTGTGTAACTACTGTGTCTCTCTTTGGTCTCAGAGAAAGGAGGTTCTGGCCCCTCTCGGCTCAGCGGCAGCAGCAGTTCCTCAGACTCGGGCAGCAGCAGCTCCAGTGGGTCTACTTCAGATAGCAGTGACTCCGACTGAACACTTTTTATTTACTTTTTTTTTTATTTTTTTTTTAAAAAACATTGTATGCAGTCAAGGTTGTTTCCCCTCTGAGACTTTTTATAAGAAAGAGAAAGAAAAGAGACAATAAAAATGCATCATGTCAGAACCTTTTTTTTTTTTTTCTTTTGGAAATGTCATGAAGAAAATTACAGCTAAAAAGCAAACTAATAAATTGCTTTTTATTTCCACTGACTCTGAAAGGGATGCCCAAACTTAAAACTGCATGGAGAGGAAGTCTCAAAACATACTTTACACTTCAAATTCTCTTCCCCAGCATCCTGGTAATGTTTTACGTTACCATTGCAAACATAAACCTTCCCATCTCAACAGAGGGAGCGGGAAAAAGGAAAGCTCGCACTCATTTCTCCAGATTTGACTTGTGTACCAGCCTGTTGTATTTATTGTGTTTTTTTTTTTTTGTTTTTTTTCTTTTTGCTGTGGCCTCATATTTTCCCCCTTGGGCACTGTGCCATTATTGATCTATATCTTATTTGTATTGTCCTCTCATAAACTGAGAAGTGTCTATGAAAATCATGCCTTTCCCAATAATGTCACAACACTTCGGTAGTCTGGGGAACAAATGGCTTTAATTAGGCATAACAAGCTCTGTTTTTAATTTGGCCGTTATTATAACTGTAGATCAATATTAAAACAGAATCCTATACTCTTCAGCTAATAAATGTATGGTTTTGTACAGATGCTTTACACTGACATGAACCTGTAAATCAGTAAGCTGGATCACATGCAGACTTCCTGTCTTATTAAACGCCTTGGTCAGCAATAAATTACAGATTTCCAAATAGTCACACCAATGATTGACATTCGTACATCGGATCATTTTTGATAAGGCCAGCGATATGAGTGATGTGGAAGCAGTAAATGTCATTTGTATCTTGATCTATACTGCCATGTTATAAAAATGCTAATTATGATGCATTTCTTAATGTTTATATCAATTGTTTTGACAATGGTAGTTAAATCAGTGTCTTCCTCTTTTCACCCTCTTGCAAAATTGATTGATGAATGTAAGTCTACAATAGATCTTATGAATTGTACTCAGTTCCAATCAGTTGGGGTTCAGTTGCTTTTTCTTATGAGGTTTCCCAGGCATTCCTTCTGTGAATTGCTTTACTATTCGATATCTTAGAATAACTATGCGTTTGATTATTTTCTTAAGTGTTTGTAAGATATTGTTATGTCCTCTCTAATTACTTTTTTTTTTTTTTTTTGTTAAGAAAAAAAAAAACTAAAAAAATTGTAAGTATTGTAAAGGGAACTTTGTTTCATTTCCTGATGCATTTGATTTATGGACAGGTCTTTTGAAGACTAATTGCAGGAACGCTTTTTGAAATTTTGACAAAGCTAAAATTAATGAGGGACATGTATCTTTCAGACTAATTAAAACACTAATAGACGTAGTCAAAACATAATTATTTTAAGGTTAATCATGTCAATGATTTTGTTGTCTGTTGTTTGGGTGCGCACAACTACGAAGCTTCCCGAAGTAATATCTGCGTGTCTGATACAAATTGATCAAGTCCTATCTGATTTCTGCGAATGCTATCTTTTTAGAGTCGGACTGAAAAGAAAAAGTATATGACTATATAGATAAAGCATATATATAGATATACAACTTAATTTCATTTTAGGCCCTGATTTAAAAAAAAAAAAGTTCTTTTTATATTTAAAACAAAAAGTTTACTTTTTATTTTGACATGCATGCTGATTTATTGTATTTTTCTTAAAAAAAAACAAACAAACAAAAAATATTTTGAGCTGTTTATAGTTATACTGTAAATGTCAGTCATGGAAACAACAAAATCAAGAAAACAGTGTGAGTAGATTTAGGCTTGTTTATTGCGATATGGACCGGTGGGTTGGGGCGGTGGTAGAGGCTAACATTTGATGTAATTGCTTACCTGGAATGTCTTGTACACCGGGTACATTTTTTTCATAAAATAAATGACAAATTGCCTTTTACTTTGTGTTTACTTTCAATTTCTGCTCATTTGTTTTATGTGGATGCATGGCATCACTTTCTGCAGTTTACCATAAAACTTATTTGAATTATTCATTGCTCATATTTTGATTAGTTCTAATATAGAACAGAACATAAGAATGGTAATAAACTACATGGATATATTATGTTTGGTAAAACTAGTCGAATATTTTGAGTACATGACCACTAATGCGAAATACCGCCTTTCACCACTAGATGGTAACATGGTCCCATTCCTGCTGGAGTTGATTACGTCTTATATGATTGCTAGTTTTAATGTTACAAATGATTATAATAATCATCCAAAAATAACTAGTGTTATTTTAGAGTCTACTGTCCTTGGGTGTTATATAACCCCAGATGGATATCGCATACACTTCTGTTCCTGTAAGGAACCTAAATAAATGTTGATGTAGGGTATAACAGAAGTGATACTAGCCGAGTCATTTATTCAGTTACAAATGTATACTGTACATCCAAAGGGTTTATAATCACGCTTTCTGAGGGGAAGAACATGTGACCTTGCTGTGGTGTTTATGGTCCCCAACACAATTCTGCAGAGAGACCAAGATGGATCAATGCTTTGAGTCTTGTGACAGCTACTCACATCTGTCTCCAAAAGCCATCTTTTATCCTAAATGTACTTGGTAACCAGTTTTCATATTGGTCCCAGGGCAAAATAGTCACACTACAGCAAATTTTCCATCAAGACAAGCAGAACATACATGTCTCATCTATGTAAACACTTTTAATGAGGTGAAGGGTCCGGAGTAAGACTGTTACTATGTTTCAGGAATAAAAAGTGGAAGTGTATCTGGATTGCATATATGCTACATAAATTATAAGGCACACATATTAAGACGATCAAAACTGACTGAAGGCTCCCAGGAAATCTTATCCAACCTATCCATATCAAAATCAGCCTAGATTACATAGCAATAATGCAAATAATATGTAAATTATTACCGTTTGTAATATCCTTTAATTATAATTTAATATTTTAAACAGTTTAAGCTAAAAAAAAGACGATAAAAATAATTTGTCATTTTTAGCAGTCATGTAAAAACATTGCAAAACATTTAACATTTTCCTCAGATGTACATATTTACCTTGATGTCTCCAGAATTAATTAAAAAAGGCTTTTTCTGGTAGTTGTTTTACTGAGACCGACCCTCTCCTCCTTCTCACACGTGGACGAGCGCGACCGGAACCCAGATGCGATCTCTCCGCCGCGCGCCCTTTCTCCCGCTCCGCGCGCGCTCACGCTTGCTCGCACTCACGGCTCACGAGAGCGGAGAAATCAAAACACTTCAACCATCTAACGCTACACGGAGACGAACTGAGAAACAACCGAGAAACCATCACGACTCAAGGCACGGCTGTCCAGCATCAAGACCTCGCGGCATTTGTCTTTCTGTGGAAGCGAAAGGAGCGGGACGAACGACAGTTTTCGCGTTAGAAACGCCAGAGTTTGTGCGTTTCACTCAACGCTGTGATATTTCCCTCAAGAAGTTTGTAAAACAAGTTTGGACCGGATTCTGTTTGGAGTTGGACGCTATTTAACGTTAACTCTAGTTCGCATCCCGCTTGGTGCTCGAGCGCTTGTGAGGAGCTTTCTACTGAAGACTACAAAACATGGATATATTCTTTATTTTAATGGCAAAACTTTGACAAACCGTCCGAAATTGCGTGTATCGGCTGCTTTGCAGTCTTTTCCAACGTTAATTGTTAAGGAACTAATCTATTGTAGTCCTGAGAGACACATTTTTTGCTGTGACAGGACGCGTTAACAGAGCCAAATATGTCAGTCCATGATGAAGAAGAGGAAACTCATCAGATTCTCTGAGGGGAAACACATTTAAACAATATTTTAATACCATAGTGCACGATATGTCTGAGTTCTCATTTAATTTAACTTAGTAATGGGACTATTTCGTTATATAAAGTCCTGTATAGCTCTGTAGTGGATAGCTGGATTTAATTCAGGAAAAAAGTTGTTAAGGGTATATCTGTGTGAAGATCGCTCTCACGCAGTTGACCTTAGGCACTTTGGTGCCCTTTGGACTAAAGAGGAACTGGGATAATTTGACATCAGCATTTTTTTCTGGTACGTGCGGTAGGCTGCCAGACACATCGTTTCATTTTTTTTTGCCAGTATTCTGCATCATTTCTGTCAATATGGAGGAGTGGAGACAGTGCGGTCGCTGGTTGATAGACTGTAAGGTTTTGCCCCCCAACCACCGGGTCGTTTGGCCCTCAGCGGTGGTGTTTGACCTGGCCCAGGCGCTCAGAGATGGGGTGCTCCTGTGCCAGATGCTGCACAATCTGTCTCCTGGATCCGTGGACCTAAAGCAGATCAACTTTCGGCCTCAGATGTCACAGGTGAGTTAATGTTCACGACTGTGCTTTTAATGTTTGTATTTTAAGGCTTGTCACATATGCAGGAATGATCGATGATGGCAATGACTGCCGGAGATTGTGCAGTGTTTTTCTAATAGGTTGCCACTCCGGTCCATATCAACAGGGGTCGTTGTCGAGCATTAATGGCTGAGCACTTACAAATAGAACTGTCATAATCGATTAATCGAAAGTGTTATCTGATCTAAACCTTTTGATGTTTTATAGAGACGTTCTCATTGTGTAAGACGTTGAAATGTTTCTCCTGAAAGCTTATAGGGTCTCACAAACACCAAACAGCTGAATGCAAAGCACACAGGTGTCTTTTTAACTTTCCTTTGATAAAAGCATGTATGCATACATCATTTTTTGTGTTGCTGTGCCTGCTGCATAGAGTTTGTATAAGCCTGATCATCTGAAAGTAAGTATATGAGGTTGTGCAGGGTCTAAAGGTGAGTGTAAAGAAAGGGCTAAGGCTCTTATCTCTGCAAACATAAACCAGGAAAAGCAGCAAGTTCTTTCTGGGTTTCAGAAATGTGGCTTTCAGCCAGTGCTCTTTGTGAAGGAATTTGTGGCAAAGGCAGTTCCTACCCGTAAATATGACGTGGCTGAGAAACATGATGTATCCATTTGTAAGCACTGACTGTTTTGAGAGGCTTTAAGCACGTGTGACTGCACGTCTTGTCAGTGTCGAATTAAACCCTTATGTAGACTACATAACTGCATTAAATCTGCATTATCCACTCTTTAAAACACGTAAATAAGAAGAATTATTGCAGTGCTTTGCAGATTTATGCGTGGTTGACAAATACTTTTGAATGTTTGGCATGCTCCTGACATGCAGTATGACAGGAAATGACATGTCATGCAGTATAACAAGTTCTGCTTGTTTTAAAACTATTTGAAACCTCCTATTGTAAATTATTTGATTATTTTTTTTCTTCCTTAACTGTAGTTTGTAGTGTGACTGAAAATTGTGGGATTATCTGTAACTGAATTACACTACCACAACTACTACTATTACTGCTAATACTAGTAATTATGACAATTTTGTTTCCATAAAATATTAATGTTTCAATATTTTCTCTTATAATTTTAATCCTTTATTTATGAGCACTCATATATCAGATATTTGACTCAAACTTAAAATATGTTTGCAGGGGAGTAGCATTTGCTCTGAGTCGACCTGACATACTGAAAACACCAGATCAAGAGCTAATCGCGTGTAAATGAACACAGTGCTGCGCTTCCCTCTAAACATTGAGCACAGAGGCCTTTATTCATTTAATTCAATTATTGCCTTTGTGATTTGGGGTCATTCACACAGAACATGTTTTTGATTTGAAAAGAACAAGATGCATGCAGTGAAATGGGGAAAATGCAAATTGCTTTCACAGCACACTTGGACCAGATATATGCGCAGTAAAAACAAAGTGTTTTATGGCCTTTTTTACCGACCATGGTGTGATTTATACCTGTACAGATGTTGTCAGATGACTGTATAGCTGTTTCACTCAGCACTTACAGGCTTTTGTTTTAGCTGTTATTTCTGAGGCAGTCATAGGGACCTTTGATCCTCCTACAACAGTAGCTTCCTCAGCATGGAAGGGTTTTGTGTGGTATTACGTTGTGACAAATTGGTTGAAAGGGAGATCTGGCAGCACAATGGAAGCTGTGATTTATACTCTGCAAAGGTCACTGTGTGCTTTGATACACAGTGGTTGTTAATTTACTACCTCCATTAAATCAGGATGAAGTGATTATGTGGGCTGTTTGTGGTGGATGTTCATCGATACTGAAGCTTCTGTTCTGCATGCTTCACATGTACCTTGTTTTAGTCCAGTAGGCCTTTTTAATAATCACATTCTTGTGTTCGAGTCTGCTGATTGGCAGTCATTTACAACACCGGTAAAGTCAGGATGTACAGCCTCAGGTGTTAACAAGACAAGTCTTTCTGAAAATAATTTGTGGGCAAATGCTTAAGCATTGTGCAAAGAATGCTGTAACAACGAGTAACTCAAAGCCCACATGCAAGTATACTGTTGGTATCAGCCACACAGAGATGATTTCCTCTCTCAGATAATAATTGCTTACATCATGTCCATGAATGTTTTATTTGTCTGTGGAGTACAAGGGATTTGCTCCTTTTTCAGTGCAACACATGCTCTTCAAATCAGTGGTTTTTGAGTAGATGAGTTCTGGTGTCCGACTGAAAGGTTGTTTTAATAAAGTAGAAATTCTGTCTTTTTTTTGTTGTTGTTGTTGATGAGCTATGAGCCTTTTTTTTTTTTTTTTTTTTTTTTGTCTTCGTAGCGACCCAGAAAAAACTTTTATAAAAAAAGATATGAAGCTACAAATTAGAACAAGCTATTGTGTGAGAGACAGACCCTAGTCACATCCAAATCAAACTTCAACTTGCAAAATAGCATGTCACATTCAATTATGACACTCCAGCTACCCGCTTGGCCTTCAATGCCAGCGTATAATCTCTATAAACAGTCGCTGTATGAAAAGAGCTCTGTAAAGATTCTTCAGGAATTTCTCCTTTTTTGAATCTGGGTTTGAATGACATAAAGATGATTAAATAATAAACCAATAGTCAGTTTTGGGTAAATTATTACTTTAAAATGATTGTGCAGTATTAAAAACGGAACATTACATAGGTATTATGTGGATTGTTTATTTAACTGAATTATACTATTTAGGCTGTATTATTTGTTAATAATACTATAATGTTAATTCATTCTGTTTATAATGATAAAGTATAGCCATTAACAATGGTTTTAAAAAGAGGGGCAGTTTATTTCCTCTGGCTCTGTCTGACAGACATAGCTTGGTGGGTTTTGAATTTTTGAAGTCTGCGTTGTTCTTATATTGTCCCCCACTTTTATTTACCTCAGGTGGTTGGTAGCAACTAATACCTTAGAGATGATTCAGCTGCTATTAGTGAGAATGTGTGTGTGTGTGTTTGTACTTGCATGCAATACCTGTGTGTTCAGTTTCCATCACCTCCAGCTCGGCCCGGGGGCTGTCTTGGGACTTCAGTCTTAACAGTGAGGTCAGGCCCCTCTCTCTTTAGGGCTTTTGGGAATTCGCAATGTCTGTTGTTTCCTCTTAGAAAATGCAGCCTGTCTTACAGCACGTACGCAGAGAAGAGAGAAAGAGAGACGAGTCATTGCTCACTGTAGCTTTTTTATGCATTTTATTGTACTCCCCATTTGCCTTTAACAGCCTACTCATTTTAGCTCTGTTTTTAGATGCGTTCATTCTCATAACTCTTGTATTTCTGCGGCACGGATAATGGGTTTTATCTTGGAGATTTCTTTCTGATTTATTACACAGAACCACCCCCACTCTCTCTCTCTCTCTCTCTCTCTTTCTCGTACTTTTGTTTGCTCTTTCAGCCACAGTCTTATACAAGTTACTTTTGTTTTCAGACATTGACCACACTTCCTGGCCTCTGGCATGTGTTGAAGATCTCTTTGTGCTGGATCCTGGTACTTTTTGTGGATTTGAGTGGTTATTTAAACAGACTGAAAGAGCAGTATGAAGATTAAATACACTAGTAGAAACAATCATCACAATATCCATGCATTCATAATAAAAATAAATATAAATATAAATATATATATATGGAATATGGGCTTTGATGGTTAAACTTGAGACGAAAGTGAATGGATAGTGTTTGGAGGCAGGCGTCATTGCTGTTAGCACTTAAATGAATGCTGAAAAGACCATCCACTTGTCAGAATTAATTTGGAGGCATTAAAGTGTGATACTCAATTCACAAAACTGTATTAGACTGATCAGAGCCTAACATTTCAGAAGGGAAGCTCCTAATTTCTGTATCAGTACCAGCCTTTCTAAGGCTGAGAGGTGGAAGTGATGTGAGGTCAGCCTTTCTCTCACTAGGTTAATTTAATCTATAAGCATGGCCTTTCTTTAACCTTTGACCCCTGGCAGCTGGGCGCAGGTAATTTAATCAATAGAGCTTGTTAGGGACACTTCCTGCTCTATGCAGCTGTGACCAGCTACATCATAGAAAGTGAATAGAATTGTAAAAGGAACAGAAATATGAGAGTACTCTAAATTACAGCATACTCAAATTCACTTTATTTGCAGACAAAAGACGGGAGGTTAGACAAATACAATGTTGGTCTGTAGTTGCCAGGGATTATCTTTTATGTCTGTGTGCTTTTGTGATCTGTTGGAATGTGTGGAAAGGTTTACTCACTGCTGGTTCCTGTTCATTCTTTAGGGAGACCCTTTATTAAGCAACAGAGAAAGCAGTGAGTTCACAAAGATGAAGCAAGACCTCACACCATGACCAGACATGTTTAGGAGTCCAGGCTTTACTTTATGTTTCAGCTTGGTCGATTGAGATCCTGTTGCCTGAGCTCATGAGAGAATATTATTGTTATTCGCGGTAGATCTGTTAGGCCAAATTGCTGTTGTTTAGAGGGCGGATCATATTAAAAAGCGCAAGATATATGAAACCTTTCAGAGGAATTCATATCCAAGAGCAAAGTGGGAGGAGATCCAAGAGCATGACATGCAATCAACAGGATGTCTGCATAAGATTTATTTATTTTGTGTTGGGCCAGTTGTGATATTGCGGCAATAAAATTCCATAACAATGTTGTACGTAAGCATTGGGTTATCTTAAGAGTAATTCTTAATAGCTATAATATTGGGGCTTAGGGAAGAGATATGATAATTGAGAGAATGAACAGTTGCATTATGTTTTAAACTCTTGCAGCAAATAAGTTCTGATTTTAATGCCCAGATCATCCACTGGCCTTCAGACTCAACACAGCCAGGAGGAGATGGAGTCCCTGCAGGGATCTGAGACTGCAACTCCATCACAAGTGACATTCTGTTCACAAAACAAGATATGAAGTAAAGAGAATGGCATACAGGGAGCTTATGTTCGTAAATGAGACCCCATCTGTGAGCAGTTTGTTGTGGAATATTAACACCGATGAGCCGGGGAGTCAGTCCTGATTTTCAGAGCTCACTGAGCTGGGCATGAGTGCACAAGGCCCAGAGGCTTAAAAGGGCAGTAAGGCACAACCAACAGATGGCTGTTTTTTTTTTTTTTGACATGCAGCATCTTCACACACCATAGTCATCTGTATATACTTCTCGGAAACTGTCTTTTCTCATTGTCTCATTTTCTGGTGAAGTCTCAAGCTCCAAAGCATTCTTCATTCCTGCCTCAGGTTATTTAAGACATAGAACTGTAGCTGTCAATGCTCAAAAGACTGTCTTTTTCACACTCCCACATTTCTCTTTTGTGCTCGTTTTTTTTAAATATTTTTTTTAGTTTTTATGCAACCTACTGTGGTATTTGCTGAGAATTGATTTTAGCTTCTGACTGGGGTGATGATGATAACCATCAGTATGGTGTCGAGAGGAGAAGCAAACATTCTCCTACTTCTCCAAGCACACTTCCTCCGAGCACTTCCTCCTGCCAGCCCCCCTCAGTGGGTATGGCGATAAGCATCTTAATATTTTCTACTATCTCTACCAAGAACGTCAGAGCTGCAATTGTCTCTAGAGACCTGGTTCCTTTGCAGTGCTTGTTTAGAATGCACTGATTTTCCCCACCAAAACAAAGCTAACCAATATCCCATTACTGACCAGAATTGATCATATCTCATAAATGACTTCGGAACGGGAGGAGACGTACAGAGGTAGAAATTGCAACATTAGGGAGTCCTGTAAAAGGCTGCTGTGTATTGATCTTATCCCCAGCTGGCGAGCTCATTAATCATGCAAACAGGAAGTTGTGTATCATTTCCACCCTTCCCCTTGTTGCTTCCCTGTGAGCAGATTCTGGATTAGTGGCAATCTGTTGTTAAACTGAGCTCAGAATAGAGCTGGGCACTTGATAATTCACTTTTACATTATCCAGCTATATTCTATACATTTAAAGTTCTCTGTTTTAATACATTTAATAGGCACAAATGAAAATAGGAAGGTAAAAGAAAAATTTAGTCTTTTAGCAAACGGATTGTGGTATAACATGATACTTTTCTTATGATTTCCCAGTAAGTAATTAGTGAGTAATGAAACATTGCAACCCAAGCTGTGATTATTAAAGCTTTTTTTTGTTAACAAGAATATGATTGAGGTTCTCTTAGTGGGATATGACTACAACAGTGAATAAATAACATTTACTTTAATAATTATTTTCAACATGTGCAAATTTCTGTCAAATTAAAATGATATACTGGTAATGCTTAATCATTCTGTTGAGTTCTAGACAACATTGGATCCTGTACAATAATGTTTAGTATAGATGCGATGATATTATCAATACTGTGATAAGGCCATTATGCTTTGGCACAGTATCTGCCAAACAAGTATTTCTCTTTCTTCAGAGCGAAGCACACAAAGCATTTAGGTGATCAGCTTGTGATCTGGTATTTTGTGTGCCTCAGAACACACCTGTTCACAGTGAATGGATGCAGTGAACTCATTTATTGTCACACAGCAGCCACCAGTTGCACTGACAAGCTATGCAATATCGCATTCATAATCGCAGATGCATCACATTCGATTATGAATGCGATATTGTGTAGCTTGCCTGTGAACTACGGCTCTGTGTAGTAAATAGCACTGTTAAAAAGCAGGGGATAGTGGCATTTAATATTAATCACAGAACCGGCATCACTGACCAGACACGCATGACAATCGCCTTATCATGCAACTTTTTGATTAATTGGGCAGCCCTTGTTCCCAGTGATGTTGTGTGTGATTATACCAGTAGGTGTTTTCTTTTTCAAACGAGTCATGAATGGAACCTTTCTGGATCAGGAACAAAAAAGTTTGTTGCATGTCACCATCTGTTTGATTATAAATATGGAAATACAGCATGATTTTCATCTCTGCTGTCAGTCTGGTGTATGTCAGTAGGCAAATTTTTTTTGGTTTCTGAGCAGAGCCAGCTGCTGGCAAAGGGAAAAGGCTGCAAGATGCAAACATTTCTGTCAGAGAGAGACAGAGGTTATGTGCAGAAATAAGGATATAAGAGAATTTTGTTTCTCTTGAAATTTGTTTTTATGAAAAAGTGTCCTAAGTAGTTTTTTTTTTAGATTATAAAAACATATTGTGTCTATAATAAACTACACTGTATTTGTCAGCTGCATGTGATTGCATGTTATCACTGTACTTTGTGCTTACAGTTACCTCACTCCTGTTCCTCAGCAGGCTCTATTCAAAACAGTCATCACGGACGCTAGTGCCTAGATTCATTTTCTATCCCAGAAAAGGCCACGTAGCCCTGCACGAGATAATCACCTCTCTCCACATTGCATGATGGGTTATCTGATCATGTAATCATGCACAGTGTTCATTTCACTCGCAAATTGGATTCCCTGTAGACAAACGAAGGGAATGCCTTACTGCACAGAGCATGTTTAGTCACAGTTGTTCAATACTGATGTCTATCATTTTATAGCATTTTGTGATGAATTAACAATGATTGAAAGAAGTTTTCCCAAGCATGCTTTTGTTGTTAAAGGGGACCATGTGTCCAATCTTGATGGATCGCACCTGCAAAAGCAATTTCCTGGGTGCTGGAAGAAGACATTGTAACAGCGGGTATGATTATGGAGAGGCTGTTTCCATTAAGGAGGAGAAAAGTTGAGAAATGTGGCAGCAATAAGGCAGGCTGGTAATGAAACCGATCGGCTGTGAAGGGATTAGAGTTGAAACAATTGAGAATCCTGCAGGAAGCGACTTGAATGAAAAAACAACAATAAAAAAGCAGAAGAGCCGGTGAAGATCTAATGGGATCTGAGGTAAACTGTCTGAGAGTATTCTGAATGAAACGAAATCTTCCTCCATGATCAGTTTTGAGAAGGGGTTTTCTGGGGATGTCATTGGTTTACAAAAAAACAAAAAAATCCACAAATTAGTAGCCCAACTAGCCTCTGTGGACTTCATCAGGCCTCTGGTCTTCCAGCTTTTCTCTGCCCTCATGGAGAGGATCTAGAGTTGTATAACCTCTCCTCCCTCCTCTAGACAACAAGAAACATCTGGAAGAAGAACAAAGAGTTCAGAACACACCCATCCCTACCCCTGAGGAGCACCAAGATGAAGAATGCTCTGAAAAACTGGACACCATTGTGTCTGGAGGCTGCACACTCTCCTTTCTTTTTTTAGTTGAATCTCGCATAATAACTTTTTGTTCCTGGGGGATTTAATCTTTTAGCATAAACTTAGATCTTTCTGTCACTGTCTCTTTCGCTCTCTTTCTCTTTCAGATTTGTCTGATTTTCAGAGAGGGGTACTCATGTCGTGGGTACTTTTAAAACATTCAGTGATTTATTTATTTTTGCTTGGTATTCTGATCTTTAAAGGTTAACACATTGGTTCACAAACTCTGCACACTCAGTGTCTCCAATTCATAACAAAATCTGGATCCCATCTTAATAGTGTTTAAATGTTTACAAATTTTGCTGTGTGATTTAGACAGTCCAGATTCTGTTCATTTTCGTTGTTTTCATTTGTAGAGCCATATGAAATCTGTTTTATTTTCCATATTTCTCATGCTGAAAACAAATTCTAGTCCATTTTATTATCTGACTGTAATGTGTAATGACATACTTTTGAATATTTCAAACAAACTTGAAACTTAAACATACAAACAAAATGTTGTCCAGTTTTTGTAACTGGATTCTGCAATTTCATTAATGTTTTCTTCATTGTGGAAATCGCAGGACTTTACGTTTGCCACAAGCAAGTGTTTGAGATTGAATACTAACATAGTGCTACTTACAGCATTATAGTTAACTGTATGCTGCAATAGTAAATATGCAAACAAAATGCATTACAATGAATATTTATATTTTTATAATTGTATTTTCATTGTTTATTAATGATGAAGGATGTTATTGATTGTATTGCATTACAGAATATTTTGTGAAATGTTTTGGAAAGTCTTGTAATTACAGTATGCAATTCTAGAGTATTGAGCATGCACAAAAATCTATGTACTGAGAACAACATACTTTAGAAATGAGCAACAGTATTAAAAGATACTGAATAGGTCCACCATCAAATTCATACAAAAACAAGTCTTTGAGTTTCATGGCATTTTATTATACAGGTTTTTGTAAATGCCAAGTGCACATTTCTGCAGGTGCAACACCTTAAAATAGTTTGAGAATGAGATGAGAGACTAGCGTTTGCATCTTCAGTCATGTTTTGCCTTGTCCTTTTTCCTGGGGAGATTTCACTGCAGACTCTCTGGGTTATACATTCATTATTCAGAAACTGCAGCACAATGTAGTTCAGTGCCTTCATTTTATGACAAAATTATAAAGGTTTTGTTTTGGACAGAAAACACTCATCAGGGAGGCTGGAGATTTAGACTTGGTGTATTTCTCCAAGTGAGAACAAAAGCATTTTATTTCCCTCGTTTTATTAGTGCTGAATAGCACCCAGTGGAGTATATTCCTGGTGAGTTCCTTCTGTACTACGTATCATCCTTGCAAGTACACACCAATCTTTTCCCCATAAAGATTCTCTGTGCCGAAGAAGATTTGTTTTCATTTCATAGGATTAGGTTGTCTTTGTGGTGTTTCTCAGCCCCCTGTTATGTTACACCAAGTCTTTTTTTAAATATGGATAATATTCAGCTCTTGTTATCCAAAGGAAGAGTTTGACACCCACATAAAGAGTCTTTAAAATAATATAAATAATACATCTCTTGTCTTCTTTCTGCAGCTGGACTGAATTACAGTTAAGGTGTTTAATTTGTGTGCTTTTATGTTTTCACAACACAGAGTTGTTCATATAAATGGAAAGGAGTTTTGATCAGTTGACTGGAATGCAAATTTTGCAAATACTGAATGAAAATGCTGCCTCCTTATTTGCTTGTAACGGCTCCATTTGTGTGTCCTCCTGTGCGTGTTGTTTTTAGGAAATACGGTAGGCTACTTTTAGTCCTTTTAGCGTTTGTTGCTTTGTTTGCCCTGTCTTAACTATTTCGATGTCAGCCAGATCTGCTTTGCTAAGGAAACTAAAATGATTTTCCAACCCTGATCCATTAGTTCTGTTCAGCGAATGTAAACAGTTGTGTTTGTATGTGATTGTCCTTGTCCCTCCGTCCGGTTTTATTTCACTGTTCTGGTCAGATTTCACACTATCATCTTTTCTTCTGTGACCTTGGCCATTGAGCGTTGCTGAAGTCTGGAATAGCATTTAGCCCGACCAGTACTTCCAGACAGACTCCCGAGATGATGAACTGTGGAGCCTGGGCACATTAATCTTCCTCCCAATGCTTCATCTTTCTGCTAGACCTTACTCAGGCCTGCTGCCGCATGGCATTACAAACAGACACACTTGGCTAAACCAACATACGTCACCCTTATCCTGTATAGCTCAGCTCATCCAGATCACTTCTGTAGAGCTCTCCTGAAGATTTGCCACATTGTGATCAGTCACTTTCATACAATGTCCTCTGGGGTTTCTGTGAGTCCAATATGTGGAAGTATATAGACTACAATGGTACATATTTGTTTATGTTTCATTACTACTTTAATGTGTTATTATGTATTTATAATCAGCGTTTCCCTCATTGTGCATGTCATCTTGGATTAAATATTTCTCTGAGCAGTAGAAAAAAGACACGTAATATTGTTTTAGAATTTGGCTTAAATGCGGTATATAAGGCAGAGTAATTACACTATCCTGTAACCTGTGTTGACTTAAAATGCTGCTTTGATAGGCAACCCCATTGTGCTTTGGAACGGTGCAATTGTGGCTGCCTAACAGTACATAAAATCATATCCATCATAGCTTAGGGAGTCATCAGCAGTGGCGTAATATGATGGTTTCCCTTTATTCAAATACATTTTCCTGCATTTGTATGCACGTTATTGCGCACATGGAAATGAGGATTCGACATTCTCCAACACTAATGTCACTTTGTGCCACTGCTTCACAGGGCCGTTTGCCATATCTCACCGATGTTTGATGTGTTTGTTTAAATGTCAAGCACAAATGCCATGATGAGGTGGGACTATTGACCGCTTTACTGTTGCCTTGTTTCCACGCAAAAGCCAAAATTAGGCCTTAAATCTAACCCAAACGTCCCATTTGAGCTTAAAAAGGAGCATTTTGATTAACTTTTGCTGCTTAAATTAGTCTGTAATCAACAGAACCTTTACAGGTCATTTAACATCACCTGTGCTTATATCCAGGAGAAAAAAAGGAAAAGCATCCATATTCAAATCCCTCCTCACCTGGTTTAATGAAATTCATTTGGCCTGTGATGCATATCTCTCTAGCGAGGCCTCCTATTAAGAGTTCATTTCCCTACTGTGCGCATGCCCTTATTAATGGCTAGAATGAATCTGGTCCCTAGGCTAGAATTAGTCTTGTCGGTTCATTAAATCAGTGTGTTCTTTGTTAGCACGCCATTTTTTGACTGATTATGGTCTTGTGTTTTATTTTGTGTATAGGCAGGCATGCCTGATACCATACAGGCGGCTTTGTCTGCAGGGCGGTGGGATTTTCAGGGCTGTGGTTGTCTCCCAGTGTCATGGCAAGTTAATGTAATGGAGTAGGCATATTGTCTGGCCACTCAGACACACAGACTCAATGCAAGCTGACATCCAGATGTTAGAAATGCCTGACCCCCAAACCTTGCCGACACCCCTGTCTCTTTTCACTTGCACTTTCAGTAATTAGACATAGCCAGGTCAGACTGAACCTGTAAGGTTTTCACAGATTTAGGACAAAATGTGTGGAAGTTGTGAGTTGTTTTATAGTAATGTGTTAAACAAATCAGAGAGTTCTAGACTTATTTATGGCTGAAAGCATAATCAATTCAAACAAAGTATTTCAAAAATGAGAACTTTTCAGGAATGAGGGGCATTCTAAGTCTGTAGAGCTTTCTGGGCATTGCATTACTTTACATTAGTGCCAAAGTCTTTATTAGTGTGAGCTAGAAGAGTGGGAACTTTACAGATCTGTATGCTGATCATTTGAAAGCATACTTATTAAAAAAATGTGCTGAGACAATTTTCATCAGGCATCGCAATGCACATCAAATTAAGCCCTTACTTGAAAGAAAACAACTTTGCTTGTGCCAGTAGCTTTAATAGCTTAATGCACAAGTGTTTTTTTAGATGTTGTCCTTGTTAACTTTGTTGAATGAACGCTTAAGGTATTTGCAGGATTTTATCTGTTTCTGTATGCTGCTTAAAAGCAAGTTTAGCCAAGATAATTAGGTAAGTTAATTTGTTACACTTTAATGGAAATGAACGTAATCCAGGATCTCCTTAGAATAAAAAAGACAAACAATGGTGGGAAAAATATATCTTTTAGTACTGTTTTTACCTTGAAATTCCTAATTAGAACAATGTCCACAGGGCTCTTTTGAGAAAACATCTAAAACATTACAACTGATCTAAACAGAAGATGAAGACAAAAATATTTTCACTCTTTTTTTTCCTTTCTTTTTTTTTTTTCTGCCATTATTCCATTTCATGGCCTTGGGGAGAATGGTAATGAAGAGATTAAAATGAATGTTTCAACAAAGCATTTAATAGGAAGCTGGAAAGTATTGCTCCTGGTTTCCCTGTGAGCTGATAAACTGGCCCAAGACAATCTCTGATGTTCCTTCAAGTTACTTCGTCAAAGTTAGCTCCTTCCAGTCAGCTTGTTAGATTTTAAGACCTGCATCATATGATCACAGTGAATCAAATTCTCTGAAGACAACTGTGTTTTAAACACACCTGGTTTATTAATCGCAGAAAGTTATCGGTTTGACTAAGAGTCCAGAGTTTTCTGTGAGTGAGTAAATGAGTGAGTAAGAGAGACAGTCAGAGGAAGAACAAACAGGTTTACATGACTTTGCTCTTCACTTTATGGCACAACCTTATGAATAATTCATTGAGCCAAAAATCATCACATCAGCATATGCCTCTGTCCCCAATATTGAGCACTGACATGTGCTTATACACCTGTCAGACAAACATCCCTCAGGTTTAACAAAAGTCTCATTGTTGAGGTGTTGGGAAGAACCCAGAAGTGAAAGTGTAGGTTAATTACAATTTCCCATGTTAATATGTGGCTTGCTCAGGTAGAGAAGTGAGACTTAAAAAAAAAAAAAGAATGAAATGAAAATGAACAAGAAAGTATAATTTGATCAAATATGAGATTAAATTATGCTTAAAAGCTCTGATTGGTACTTTAGCATGTATTTAGATTCAAGTAAACTAAATCATTATCACTCATCTTGCATTTAAAGGAGCTCTGATTAGCTAGTGTTTTGACCGCGCACACAAGTCTGTTTGCATTTGCACAAGGGATTGAGGTTTTCATTTGGTGAGTATTAAACCCATCTGTTAGTCTATGTATCCCTCAGGAAGCATCAGTGCTTTGTCTTGTTCATTGTTTTGTGTGTTTTCCAGTCATTAAAAACCATGTTAAGCAGCAAAGAGCCTTATTAGATTAGTGCTGGAGGCACACAAGAAAACAAGCATTAAAACAGCCTCCGTACATCTAGTGAAGCCAGAGCAGACCCTTACTCTTCATCATCACCATCCTCATCTAATTTAAAACTATGCTACATGTGCATAAGTCCTTGGAGAAGTTATATTATTAAAGTGCAAGGTGAAGTCACCGTCTTGTAAGCTTATTAACCCAAAGGATCTTTGACATGAGCTGGGCTTCAATGCACATCTTTGTCTCTTAAAAAACAATGCAGATAGCATCACAGAAGTGTTTTTCTACAAGCCTTCTTGGTGGAAACAAACTGGTACTTTTTGTGTACAACATATGATATCCTTATTCATTATGCATATGTGTTTATTCTGTTTCGCTGTTTCTGTCTTTATCAATCAGAAGTGTGCACAGTTCACCAATAGCTATTGTGTTGCTGTAGATGTTGGTACACACAGAATCTCTGTCACATATTGTTCATGTTGCATTGGATATGCAAATTGTTTGATCTTACATACGTTTATCTTTTTGGCATAGAAAGATTTTCAAGGCTGTGCACAATATAGAGTAATCCTTTAGATGAACATGAGTAACTTTCCATGCTGAGATCGTTTTGGTTGGTTGTCTAGTAATGACTGATGGCCTCTATACAGAGAATTTTGATTGGTTGCTGCTAAAGGGGAGGAATGTTAGGAGGCTGATCATACAGTAATTATGGTGAGGGATTGATCGGGAACTGTCAGTTTGGCGGATGGGTTGTTGAACATAAGACCCTAAAAATATCTAATACATTATTTATGAGTTGCCGATGATTCAGCACAAAGCAGTGCTTCCAGCTTGAATGATTTGCTTTCAAAGAATGAGAAATTATGTCAAATTGACTCCTCCTTCAGATCGAACTGTCTATGTCTCTATATCGTCAAATACTTTTGCTCAGACAGAGAGCTCAGAGTGGTACTCTGGTATGTTTAGGCTGGGAGGTTTTGTATTGCATGATTTCTCTGCATCCTTTTCAAGACAACAGCTTATGTAAAGTCTGTTTTTCTTTCTGTGATGCAGTCCCTTCCCTACAAAAATCTTCACATTTCTTAAATCTTGCCTAACAAGCCAGGCCCTCATTCCTGACTCACGATGACTGAGCTTTAAAACACATTTAGAAAGCCTAACTGTTCTTCCCAGACTTATAAATGCTCTGAGGCCGTGGAATTGAGGACCCGGGCTAATAACGAGAGGAAAGGTGACTATTCCCTGCTCTTCTCAACAGTTCCTCCCTCATTATGAAACAAATTATTTGCCACCGACTGCCGTGCTGGCCTGGATCTCTAACTTTTATATTAGCTTATATATTCTATTAAGCACAATAAATTATGGATCCTCGCAATCCCTGGCTTTTGCGGAACTGACTGTTAGCGCTTTCCCCTCTCTCTTCACTGCCGGCTCAGACATTAATGGATACGGAAAGCCTTACACCAGGTCCTGTTAATGGTCCAGCACTCCTAATTTAAGGCTAAAAATACTCAGAGATACGGAGAGAAGGAAATTGGTGGGGGAAGGCAGGGCGGAGAACAGTGGACAGCAGGACTCTGGTTCAGGGCAGTTGTTGCAAAGAACTAACAGCTGAGCCCAATAGAAGATTTGAGTCCACTGGGAGGGAAGGAAGTGCACTGATTGGGATGATTGCCAAGAATTCATGTGTCTACATTCTGCATGAAATACAGGATGTTAAAAGGTTTATTCTATTTAATACAGGGGAAGTTACTTTTTTCTTGTTGTTCTGTTTTTAATCTGTGCCCTAAACTGGAGAACACAATCATTATAGACAATTTTGTGTTTCATGTCCTGTTACAAAATGAGTGTTGTTGCAAGATGTGCTCAGTGTTAACCACAGTTTTTTGAGGGATTTGTGATGGCAGGTGATGTCATTTGCATATGCATGATGTCATTGCATTCAGACCAGTTTTGACACTTCACATCTGTTCTACTCTGAGCTGTCACATACAGATTAATGCCCGATAAAGCTATTCACATTATATTTTCTTTTGTCATATAAAACAAGTATAAATAGTAAACATGACCCATTAATGCTCTGTTAACCAGAATCACTCTCACTATGCTCCTTAAATTCTGATTTATATTTGTGGCATAGTCTAATAAAATCAATATGCATCTGGTTTGGACTATATTACTGTTTTGTTTATTCAGCGCACTGCCTGCATCTGACTAACAAAGTAGCATATTAACACATGAATTATGTTGTTTTGTACTCATTTATTACTGACAAGTCTGCTGCGTTACAGCCAACTGAAACATTTGTAACTCTTTTTAGAAAAATTCAATTCATTGTATTTTCACACCTTGCAAACATGTTCGTATTTCAAATCTAAATATGTAATATCTTTTGCTGACATACATTCTGAATGTTGTCGCATGTATTGGACATGTTTTCACACACACACACGGCATATTAGCAGATTAATACAGTGATACAGTTACCCATTGCTGGAAAAACGTATTGTTTTTTGCGGCACTAAGATGGAAGCCTGATCGGTAAGCATTATTCAGAATCCATTACTGCTTCCACTTCCTCTATATTAAGGACTATTGTCTCTGGCTTATATGGCATTTGTATGCAACTTTAGACTAACATGGCTTTTTCTGCAGTGGTTTGATGAATAGTTCTACTTGACAGTTTGGACCTGTGTTTGCTGGTGAAGTGCTTAGGTGAGCAGTCTTTGGTCATATCGTATTCTGCATTTACTATTAACATGATGTAAGTGTGGTGCAGTTAAAGTTTCTTAGTTACAAAGCCCGTCAAAAAGGACTCTTGGGATGGGGGAAATCTGTTGGCAGTTTAGGATTAAACAGAAAACCCCTCCCCCTGCCAGTATTAATCTCATCAATGCCTTGTATTGATGTAGGTCTCTGAGGGAAAGAACCAGACTGCCCCTCTGGGTGTGGTATAATGCAACGGATGTATAGGACATTGCTGCTTGTTACTGAATTGAGACCGTAATAGCGTTTAAGATTTAGATTTACGTCAGAGATCAGTTTAGAATAAAGTCTTCAGTCATGCTCGGCTGCCACATGGAGAAGCTATTATTTAAAAACCTATAGAATTGCTTCTCACTTCCCCCCCAACAGATTCAGACACGTAGTTCTGCACATTGTTAGTGGTTATGTTGTGTTCTGCTTCCCATGCTGATCTTTAGTTCCAGATCCTTGCTGCAGGTTTAGTGCTGCGTATTAATTGCTTTGAGATTAATGACTGTAAACACAATTGACTTTAGACAAGATAAGCTGTCATATGAACTGTTGCATGTGGGTCACATATACATAAGACATGCTTGTGTAACATTGAATTCCGTTAAAAACAGTTGAACACATTTTAGTTAATGTGGTTTGAAAATAGGAGTATATATGGGGCTAGGTCACATTAAAATGCAGGGTTTCACTAATATGGCCTCTAGGCTGTGTGTTTAAAACTAGTGTTACATTGCTGACTGGCCTCTTTTGTGTAAATCTTTGTTGTCATCATGAATAAGCTCAAACTTGCTGCTAAGCTGTTATTTTTAATGGATGCAAATGCAGCGAGTGTGCATTCTTACCATTGGTCTAAAAAAAGCTTGATTAGCTTGGTATGTAATGTGGTTTGAAAAGCCCTGTTTTACCTATGCACACGCTCCCCAGTCTGCAGTCTGTCAAAATTTAAACACGTCCTATTACTGTGCATGTCACACATCAGTTTCTAAATCCAAAATATATTGCATGGTAATGCACCTGTGAAGCAAAACTACACTGTTTAAATGTATTTGTAGCAACCCAAACTTGCATTTGCTGGTGTAAAATAACATTCTCGGTCTAAATAAGATAGATGCCGTAAAGTTTTAGAGAAGCGCTGCTAGAAGTTTTTAGAGCAAACTTGACTCGCTCAACCACTCAGATGACTGGCCTTCAGAAGAATCTCTTGCACTCTTTGTACCCTGCCGGTGTGCTGTAGTATTCTCCCAGGCATCAATATTGGATGAGAAGCAAGTGTAATGTGTGTTTAATGACCAGGGAAGGGTAAAAAGTAAGTTGAGTCTGCAAAAAATCAAGTTTAGGCCTGAAACAACTCAAAATACTACTTCTAGAGTCAATCAATGGACTATTGATCATGAAGTCACTGGCTCTAGTCCTAGAGTCTTTGGGTGAGTTATTGATACCAGATTCCGAGCAGAACATTCCAGCTGTGTTTAAAACGATCCTTTAATTGTTGGTTGAATAATTAAGTGGTCTGGTGGTTAGCCTCTCCTCTCTGTTACTTTTGCATTTAATTCCTGGTGTTTTTAAGACTCGCCGTTGATTGTGAAAGTATGTGTTTAATGCTGACTCAAACCTTAGAGTGGGTGCAGTTGAGTCATTGCCCTCCTGCTGGGAGGATTTGGAATGTTCTAAGAGCTTATTAAAGTTATCCGTAATATTTCTGTCAAGGGTTTTAAGCAACTAATAGACATTAAGATTTTTTTTTTTAAATGTGTCTGAACAAAACAGCTTAATTTAACGCCAGGACTGAGGGCCTTGTCACCTTTCTCTTAGCGCTCTGACACATTCGTAAGGCAGGGGCTGTTGTAGGACTGATGAGGCTCTTTGTTTGACCACAGTGACTCATTTCCTCCCACACTTTACACATATAGATACCTGCATTAGAAACCAGACTATCTGAAAGAGAGAGAGATGGGAAAGGAAAGGAAAGAGAGGAGGTAAAAATTGTGAGAGTGTCACGGCCATGCACACAGCAATTTAAATTTTAATTGCCTAGATTTATCTTCCCAGCGCAGTGTGACGGACTGATAACTTGAGCTGATAAGTCTCAAACTGTTTGTAAAGCGCTGCCACCAGTCAGATACGTGAGCTCAGAGGAGGAGGAAAGCACATATTGTTACCGTGTTCTGCTTGCAACCCGCAGCAACTGTAAACGACTCCCAAACCTGCTGTCTGTGAAGCTTATAACTGTACATTACTAAACTTTACAAATATAAATATCTTGGGGAG
This sequence comes from Enteromius thamalakanensis, assembly GCA_032357475.1. Lineage (NCBI taxonomy): Eukaryota > Metazoa > Chordata > Actinopteri > Cypriniformes > Cyprinidae > Enteromius > Enteromius thamalakanensis. The sequence goes on from JAUCMT010000051.1 coordinate 3,864,203, forward strand.
CTTTTCAAGGAAACTGCATTGTATGCTACTTCAACTTTATCATGTTTAGACAGAAGGGCTTTGTTTTTTTGTCAGTGACGTACAGTACAAGGTTCTATTTATTATTTTTTCTTCCCTTGGAGAGTGTTTTTCTGTCAAACTGTCGTATTAATGGCGAAAATTATGAGATTTCATTAGCGACCTACATAAACCTCATGGCTCATGCTGTAGATTTTCACTTATTAAAGATTAAGTTTTAAAGTGTACTCAATGTCTCCTGGCTTAAATGGCTGTGCCTTTCAACTTCATGGTTGCCGAGCTAATATTTCAGTTATCCGCTCCTTACTGTCTGCATGTTTCCCATGGACACATTGACTACTCTGGACTGCTATCGGTTTAGCATTGTGATAAGCTGAAATGAATATTAAGTGTGACAACGAACTAGCCAGTGCATTCACTCTCCTCTCCTTGCTCGTCTTGTGATAGCTGTCACTAGATTTCATTCTTTCTTTCACTCACTCCTTCACCCTCTGCCTGCCAGTCAATACATCAGTACAGGATACAGAATAGATTTTTCTTTTTTCAAAGTCTAGGCTGTTCTCCCACACTTTTATTTTTTATTCACAAAGCTTCACTCAGCAGTCACTGAACCTCGCACGACTCTAATGAGAAAACCACAACGCAACCTCCTGAACACATGCTTCTAAAATGCTAATTGAACTGTACACTTTTGGATGCAACCTGGAATACCCCAAATTTCCCCTTTCCTTTTCCCGTAGTGTTGCACATCAGCCATCGTCTCCTTCAGATCCCAGCATGTTCCCTCCCTGCCTCATTAGTGCAATATTCCCCGGCATGAGTGAGGATGACGAATAGTTACAGTGAGATTTAGTGTTTACCACCCCCCGTTTCATTTTTCTTTGGCTTGCCACACGAATGGCAATTAATCTAGAAAAATGTACTTAATTAACCAGTACAATAAGAGCTTAACTATCTGTTATTGGACGGTAAATGAAGCATGCTCAGATGCCAAAAACCCAACAATAACTGACTACTGCATCAAATATCTTCCCCCTATGCTCATGGGAAGCATAGATATGGGTGGGAAATTATATTTAATGATAGAAGCCTTCCCATTCTGCTCCTGATTGCAGCTTTTTGGATGGTTAATATGTTATATAACAGTAGGGTGCCTTTGTGTGATTATTCAGATCACTACGAGTAATAAATAGATTGAGTGGAATGTTTTTCCACTTGTCAGACTCTAATTAGATAGTTGTGTCAAGTATTTGTTGTCTGTGTCTTTATACTTGCATGTAACCACAATATTTCTGACCCCAGCTGACTGCACAGACTGTGAGGCAAATGTTTCATTTAGTCTTTGCTCTGCAAAACATGTTGTTCGTTCATTTAAAGAACTAATTTTACTGCATTATTACAAATACTTATGTTAACATAGAGTATATTTATAATTCAATCCCACACAAGGTCATAAAATCAGTGTTATCATTGCAAGTTTTTCTCTAATGGAAGGAAATATGTTCTTTTAGTGTGTTCACATACGGCACCTCCACGAATTGATTGATGTACAGACAGAAGGATGGATTGATGGGCATTCTGCTTGCAGCAGAGTCCATTATCTCTCTATATTAATGCCTTTATAATACAGCCTCTGCTGCCGCTCATGTCTCTTTGAAATGCAGACCAGCAAAAAGTCACTTGGATAGCCTTTGAAATGGTATACAGCTTTGCTGAAAGTCACTCACTGTATTATTCATGTCCTGTAAATGTCAGGACACTTCAGAGGGGTTGTCACCTAGCCATGCCATGGATTTGAGTTGAATCCCATACGGACCTGTTTCAAGTGTGTGTAGCGTTGAGATTTGAGTAAGCAGTGCAAGGTGTCGATTGGTTGTTGGATTAAAAGTTTGCCAGGAGCTTGTGGAATAGTTCCATTTGATGGACTTTTGGTGCTAATATTACCGCAAGTCAGCAAGGTGCCAGTTTTAGACTGTTTGTCTTCAGCCTGATTGAGCGAAGGAAAGTATGAAAACGCTGCACATTTTGTTCTGAGTAGGAAATAGAGCTATTTTCATTGTCTAAGTGTAAAGATAAATTATATAAAAATGCTAAAAAAAAAAAAAAAAAAAACTCCCTTTGTGCTAGGCTCGGATGATGTCATCAGATGGGGACAGCCATAAAAAATCCCCGCCCTTTGTTTGATAAATGCTTAGTGAGCAGTGTCTTATTACCTTGGTGACATGTGGTAAATCATCAGGTGTTTTGTGAGTCATGCAAAATGCAGATAAATATCACACTGCTCATATTTATATTTCGACTCAGAGGAAAGACCGCAAACCAGTGGAGGTGAGTTTTCCAACTCAGCCCAGAGTATTTATAGGCTCTCCCGGGGCATTCCCACATACACTGCAATAAAACAGGTCAATTATATGATGAGTGATTCCAGTTCCTTTCACTTGCTAGATGGCAGGGAGAGAAACCTGTTTTTGTTTTATAATTTAAAGGGAAACAAAACTGTATTTACTGTCAGCTATATTGTTTGGTCTTAAATGGATGGGGTTTCCTTGCAATAGGAATACCTCAGGGCGTGAATCCTTTATAGTTCATTGTCAGTCCTGAAGGTTGAGTAATGGCTGCGACCCAAAGAAAATGGATATAGAGGTATAAGAGATTAGATCATCCTAGACTCTGGATAATGCTGCACCATGCAGTGATTTTATTGGCGGCGGCATGTGTTTGCTTTGTTGGAGGAATCTCCACAAGCTCAGGCTGGAATAATATAGGAAGAGGTCTGTGGATTGTTGGGATTCTTAATGTCCTCTTTGTTCAAATTTCAAAGTGTAAGTGAAAATATGAACAGGATATGCAACATCTCACAGGCATGAGCTTATTTATGTACATATTTAAAGATCAGGGCTTTGAATTGCTCTGCAGTAGTGATTATAGATAATAAACAGAGGCATTTGCTCATACGCTCTTTGTTCATATTGATAAAAAGTTTCATTAGGTTGCACACCAGCGTGTTATGAGTACTAGATAAAACATGTTTAAATAATGTTACATTTCTAGTTATGTTACAAATAAAGGACATGCTCTCTTGCTCCTAAGTGCTTGTGATGGATTTGAGAGGAAAGAACAGGGGCACACTGTTATCCTACTTTGCGAATCACTGGCACAGTCAAGTCTTTTGTCACACCAGATGAATTTTAGTATAATAGAACCTTTATTTATCACCGCATGACCAGAACCTAACACAAAATTTAATGATGTCGCCAGAACGGTGCTGTGAACATATCAAGATAGGAAATGTCTGAAGTGGGAATGAGACTGGAGTTATGGTGGGGAGGTGGGATTTTCAGCAAATTTATTCTGCCTAAATTTTGGTCTGCTCCTCTCTTTATTGTTTGGCTTCAGAAGACTTTAAATATAACACCCGTTTGTTGGTTATGTCACTTTTGGAGCTTGATAGTGTCATTATCCATTTGCTTTCATTGTATTAAAAAACTGTCTGAAATCTGCCAAATGTCCTCCTTTGTTTTCCACAGAAGAAAGAAAGTCACACAGTTTTGGATGAACAGGAGATTAAATGATGACAGATTTGTCATTTTTGGAGGAATTAACCCTTCAAGTACCCCACTGTGTAAGAAACCTGTTTTCTTCAAATTGGCCTAAACTTGAAAGGCTTGTTTGCTGATTTGTTCAGCATTTTGTCTCATTAGGAACATTCCCAACAATCCCTGAGAGGCGGCCTGAAATGCACAAGTTGTGGCATATAGTGAGCTGAATTTAGGCGATGACAAAAGGCATAAAGTCGAAGCGCTCAGTGGATGTTGAAAACCTGTCTGCTGTTACGAGTTATAGGGTGTGTAGGCCTGAAATTTCTTTCTTTATATCTTGTCTCATAGTACCAGGGGAGCATACTTGGCATGTTTGAGCTGGTGTAAGTGTGCCAATATTCTCCTATTTTCCCCTGTCATCCTCTTACTCTTCTCTTTCTTTTCCTTTCTGGCCTGTAAGGTTCCTCCAGTAGACCTCCATTCCCTGTAATCAAACTTGTTACGGTAACATGTATTCTCCACTGACCAGTAACAATGTAACCTTGCTTGTGGTCATCATAAAATGATTTATCTTATATTGTATCAGCAGAACTAAAATCCATTCAGCACTGATCACATTTTTTCTCTCTTTTCATCTAAAGCTTGGGTTTGCTTGTTTGGCGCTCAGCTCTGGCTTACTCAGGCTTAGGCAAAGCTTTTTTCCTTCTCTCTTCTTTTTTTTACCATCTGCTTTGAAATTAATGGGCATGTTGGAAACTAGGCTAAATCTAGAGTGACATCTTTTTCTTTTTTTTCCTCTCCACCCCCTATGCCCTTCCTCTTTCTTCTTTAAAGGCACGTCAGTGTGCTGCGGGCTCTGTCCGTCTAGTGACTGTGTGACTGCTCATTGCAGATAAACTCACACGCACCATCTCAAAGCACAATCCCTTGGACTTTGACTTAACCGGCACGCATGTGCCCTCAGAGTCATCGTAAGATCAACACCGATCCACTTTACCAAGTCTAAAATATTCCTCTCATCTCACTTTGACTTCATGTGTTTTGATACCATGTTGCATGTTTTTCTTTTTGGGCAGGGTGGGGTGTCTATTTTAGGTATGTCATTGGGATTGGATCCAACATGTGCTGTGGTCTGTCGTCTCTGTTGTAGGATCACAACTAAAGGATTTGCACTTCAGTTCAACATTACGTCTCCTAAGGGCTTTGAATCATTAGCATTTCCAACTCTACCATCACAAACTTTCACATTAAATCATTCTCTTTTAGTCTGGCTGCTTGTCCTAATTGAGCTTTAGTGTTAGAAGAGCAAAACACTCTCCTCCCGGGCTCCAGACTCTCTGTCTGGGTCTGTATGTGTGACTGCAGCTCTGATCCTCCTCACCAGCCCCTGGCTGGATCTGCTGCCTTCTGATGAAAGCACGAGCGCATCCGGTGAGCAGAAGCCAAAGCGAGACTGTGATCCTGACTCTCTCTCCCACCTCCTGCCTTTCTGAAGTGAGATCAGTGATAGGGAGCTCCTTTTTGATCCTGCTAGCTCATGCTCCTCTCTTCCATATCCCCCTGACAAAGCCTTCTCTCTCTCCGTCAAGCACTTTTAGCTGCAGCATGTGGATTTAGTCCAGACTCGTCAGATTTGCTTGTTATTACTGAAGAATGTCAAAGATTTATCAGGGGTTAATTAAATTACACTGTGCCTTAATAAAAATGAGTGGAGGAGAGATGATAGTTTTTGTTTTGGCAGTTTTTTAGAAGAGATTTGTTTGTTGTTGTCACATAGAGAGAAGATAAACCTGCACTGCTGAGAGGTGTCTCAGGTCCGCCCAGCCTATTGTGAAGTCTTTCCCTCGGCTGCTGTTATCTCCTGCTGTTAATTCCAGCAGCTCCTGCCAAAAATCTCTCAAACCAAATTCCACTGCATGTGTAAACAGGAAATGTGCCTTAAACAGGATATTGGGACCCTGAATTTTGAGTGAGGGTAATTTGTGTTTTTTTTTAAATAAGCATATCTTAATAATAATACTAATACTAATATGTTTATAGGTTCTAAAATATATGTATAATACAAATATAATTTTGTGTAATTAGTTATTGGCTTATAGATGAAATGTAAATAGGTCACACATGCACTTTTAAAATGGTGTCCACTGAATAAGCCAGAATGACTCAGAAAAGAACGTCCAGTGAAATGCTACAAAGTTGAGCTGCCCACACATATGCCTGGATTCATGCTAAAAGGAGTGTTTTTAGGATATGAGCAGAATGTTCTAGATTTGAGAGTTGCATTGAAATATTCATTGGGATCTCTATGAAGATGTTTAAGAAGGATAATCTTTCCCCTAGGCTTCTTTGCTGCACAATTGTGAATATATGTTTTTTTGTTGTGTTTTAAATTCAGTGTTTTATGCAATACGAAATTCATTTTCAAAAGGCAACCTATTTTTTTTCTCCTTGGCATGTACTCAATCCAAACCTCCTATACCTTTTCTGTGAAACACAAAAGATTATATTTAGAAGAGTGTCAGAATTGTTCTTTTTGAAATAAAAATTAATGTGGACTATATAGGGTTAAGTGATATGGCCCAAAAAATGATTATTATTATTTTTTTAATATTAGTCGATATCGCTAATTAACACAATAAATTAAAAATCAATATTTCTTTCATGTTTAAAGGCAGATATTTGCTCCTAAGTGAAAGTAAAATCAGGCCATTATTTGTGGTTTTAAACTACTCTTTATGGTTAGAACTTAACAAAAACTTCACACTTTTGAATACTTTTCCAGTGATTTTCCTTAACAAAATAGTTATCTTAATTAGGATTGGGCGATGTCGACCAATTTGGCATCGTACGATGTCTAATGTGAAACATCGCGATGGACGATGGTATCGTCGTCACCATAGGTGGCGGGTTAGTTGTAACTAAAACACCAAGCCCCGCCTCACAACTGATAAAACAGTGTTCGCACGAGCAGTTTAGAAAAGATTGAGCGCAGGAGTGAGCACGAGGGTTTGATATGAGCTCGGGGTTGGATCTTGAAAGGTTTTAGAGTCAGGATTCGAACAGGGATGCCCAAAGCACAACGGCACTACGTGTACACAAACTCTTATCATATTGATATATATATTTTTCAATTAAATTACTCTGACTGTTTCATTAAAATTAACCACTGATATTCAGAAGTAGCATACTTTTTAGATCATGATAACCATAGTTAATTAATTGAAATGATCATTGAAGCCAACCACAGTCTGTTAAGCTTTGTTTATGAATCTGCTCAACAGCGCTTCAACATTGGCTGGAAATAGCCATTTTTAAATTGCAGTACCAACTGGTACCGTACTCTGTACTTTTGACAACACTACTATTAATGTTATATAAATGCACACAAGCAATTGCTTTATTGCACAAGAAAATACTGTCATTATATTCCATTACTCCTTTTAGGGATATTAATTTCTGTTTTTTCTCCTAACCGACAATCACAGCTCATTCACCAATTATTAACTGTGAACCAACAAGATTATTTTAAATTAGAATTAAATTAGAAAAGATAAGCACCTGTGACCTGTCAAAAATGCTCAAAACTTATGTTTATGTTTCATTAAGGAACATTATATCATTATAATTACCATTATCTTTTATCATCCAGACCTGCGACTAAATGTTAACAAAAAATTAGTTAAAATTTGGCATAATGCATCTTGAAGCATCATATTTGAATGTATAGATAAAAAGCAAGTTGGTTTTACACAACATAATTTAATTTTGTTTGTATGTTTTTCACTTTGTCTGGGTATTCACATCTGTGGCTCTTGTTTTGCTTTTGTCTTATCCATAACAGACTGTTTGTCAGGTTGTATAGATGTTGTCTCTGATGATTGAGTGATGACTTACCCTGGGTGTGAAGATTATTATTTAAATGATGACATGCACAGAAGCCATGGAATCAACTGAGTGATTAAGAGGCCATTTTCTATGTTAATGACATTAGCTAGTTCTGAGATAATGGCAGCTAAGTGCTGAGAGCCAACAGCTGCTACCAGAACCAGACATGAGCTGTGTCAAACACTCCTCATATTGCTCTGCTGAACAGTTGCCTTTATTTCTGTACAAAAAAACTAGTTACAGTTATTCTTGCAGTTGCAAATGCTGTAATGTTTTTCAGTAACGCAGACTATTGTGTGTGGCATTTCAGGTGCAAGTACTGCATTATAAGTTATACTCTGTCTCAGACGTCATGCCCAATGACCGCTGGCTGAATGTCTGATGCATATGGCACTCTTAACTGGAAACACTTCAGAAGGATGGTCTGCCAGGAATCAACACCAAGCTGTCTGATCAAAGAAGCAAGCGATCGGGTTTTCATCTTTCATTCAATATTGAGCATTGATCAAAATTGACGAAACACTGGATTCTGTAGTATAGTATACACTGCCCTAAATAAAACTTAACTTGTTGCTTTACCTCTCAGTCATATGGCCTCTTGGGAGGCGGGGTCCTTTGGCCATTGAAAGCAGCTACTCAAGACGACTTATTATGCTGTCTTCCAAGATAATGGTTGGAAACTGAGAAACGATTTTTATTAAAGGGCTCATATGATGGGATTTTACATTTTCCTTTCTCATTGGAGTGTTATAAGCAGTGCATAGATAAAATCCCTAATTTTTCAAAGTGTCAAAACCAAAGTGAAATTCTTATTCTAATATATAAAAGTTATGACTTGTCCACACCCCCCTAAAAAGGCTTTTTTAAACACGCCCCTACTTCTCTACATCACATTGCGGGTTTATTGTCATAACACCACCCAAATGTTGACACAAAGAAAGAAAACAGAACTGTTATTCTCACTGTAGTGTTGTTGCTGGTGCCGTGTTCTGGAGATGCTGTGTTTCATTGTGAAAACTACTTAGTTTGTTCTTCCAAAAGAGGACACAACTGGAAATCATTGGTTAAGTTGTATTTACAACACTGTTCCAGAACAGTTCAACCCAAATATACAGATGTTTTCAGTGCATATTTTGGAGAACTGATTTCTGAACCTGAAGGGTAGTCTGTCAGTGCTGGCATATCCATGTGTTTCAGAAAGGCGAGGCTTAGAGGAGTTACAATAATGTACAGTATGTGTTTTTGGACCATTAAAGTGCCCCTATTGTGCCTTTTTAAAGGTTGCTAATATTGCTTTATGAGTCTCTTAAAACACTTTACATGCATGCAAGGTCAAAAATAGATTTAATTTTACCCCATTTCTAAAGGATTTGTAAACGACTCATGTGAAGCAGTCTGCAGAATCAGTCTGTTTAAACCCCTCCTTTCTGTAAGCCTTCACTGCTGTGATTGGTCAGATGGTGCAGTCCTTTATGATTAGTAAACCGTGTACAACGTGTGTCGGAAAATGAAACGCCCATTGCCATAACTGAATGACAGCGTCTTCTTGACATGATGTAATCCACATGGAAATTGTACTCTTGGCGGGGCAAGTTGTTCACGACATAGAACGTGGGCGGACATTATGCAAATATGTTACTTTGTGAAGTGTACAGTAGCCATAACAGAAAAATATTTGAATTGCTGACGACTCGTTTAGGCGAATGTGAGCCGAATCTTTTATGATGGACAAAAATGTAATTTATCGTGCACTGTTGGCGTCACAACTTCGCAGATGTTTATGTTCACATACAGCTACATGACACACTGCATGAAAGATCATATTTAAAAAGGCATAATAGGGACACTTTTAACCACATAAGCACATTGCATTACACCAATATTAAAAAATAATGTTCGATTTAGCAACATCGTATGACCCCTTTAACCAATTCTCCTGCTTTTTTAAATACCATAACTAAACTATTTTAATTCATTACACTTTTTTCCCCGCAAGTTTTTATTTCTCAAAGTTCTAAAATTGATTGTTATAATATGTTTAGATGTTTATGTTTAAATAAGAATGTTTCCAGTATTGGCAGTAGAAGAAACACTTGGTACATTTTGGACCAAAGAATTGCAAAGAAGTCTTGCAAATCTAGAATAAGGACTGATTTTTGTCTGTCGCTGTCATCACAGATAACACATATTTTTAGCTACCATCAACCTGACACGCCCACTCAAACCATTTCATGGTTGTAGAATGATTTTGCAGCTGTAATTGGATTGGCTGTTTCTAAAGAGGCTTCTGTCGCTGATGGCACAGATGCAGTGGAGTAATGCTTTCTCTTTATGCGTGCCCGTCGGTTATGCATTTTTAAGGCGTGTAATAGGCAGCAGGCCGCACAGCATGGGAGGTACAAGATGATGTTTACAGAACACTTGCTCCGTTAAAAATGTTTGGCCGTGCTGCTTTGTATGATTATTTTAAATGAGCATGTCCAATGCTAATGTCACTTTGTGTTTGTATAAACAAAAGCATCCATACCCCAAGCAAAAACACAAGAAACAGTGCCTAGCTTATTCAGGATGTCTTCAGAGATGTTTTCTGAAAGAAGAATGACAACCTACAATGGGGTCTAAATCACAGATATGAGGAACCACTACCGAAAGAGAGAAATGGACTGCGGAAAATGGATGTGGCTCCAAGCTCCCCGCCCCGGCATCATAAATAACCTCACCATTGATCGCCTGTAGTCTGTGATTCTCCACAGCCCTTCTCTCCACATTCATCAGCCTTGCGTCTGATGTGTTTGCCGGCTACTTAATCCTCCGATTACTCAGTTGGCCTTTGCCCAGTGTCTACAGCTCTACCTCTTTGCTATTTTTTTTTTTTTTAGTTGGGTACCCAGAATAGAGCGTGTTATGATGCTAATCTGTAATAAATCTAAAGTTATTCGAATGTGGGCAGCCCTGAAGTCAAACAGGGTTTATAAAGCACTGTCTACTTCCTAGCATTGCTCCCTTCTCCGATTCAGGGATCAAAGTTCTGGGATTTAAAGTTCTGTAAGACGTTCATACTGTAAAATAACAAAAGTGCTAAATGTGGAATAAAAAAAAGAAAAAAGAGTTGAGATCCTCTGGCGAGACGGTTACATCTTAGTTTCAGAGTCTCTGTGGGTGATCTGTGTATTTCTACATTGTGAGAATTGGAACTGATTTAAAAATGCTTCTCAGGCAGCAAAATGTGTAGCCTGGAAACAACTAGAGTATATAAGAGAACAGCATTTTTTTATAAATGCTTGAGACTAAAAAAGGATTTATGATTCTGGAATTTCAGATCGAGGTTTAGCAGAAATGGGGATTCAGGTCAGACTGTGATAATAAAAGATATTGACTTCCTTTGTTTTTGAGTCCCTATCTTCCACCAGATCATACCAGCAGCCATCCATTCATTCTCTTGACTCAGTTGAAGGGAATCTGGACAGATGAGCTTAGATAGTGCTCTGGGGCACTAAAGAGCTCCCATTGTCTTCACACAGTGCTGTACCAGAGCCCTAACAGTGGAAATGTTGATACACAGTTCCCTTTATCTTGCCAGTTCGGGACATTTATTTTGTGAACGCTTCTGAATGTAAAGGGTTTGCCATTTTCCATTATCTGTGAAAAGCTAGTTTTTGTTCCTCTATGGAGGATTCCTCTGGTTCAGCTGGAAGAGGATCTTTTCAGAAAGCCTTCCATGGTGCCCCTCAGTAGGAGCTTTGTGAATTGTTCAGGTTCCTGGCCCTTTTCACTGGACCGACTTAAAAAGTGTCTATTTGTTTTTATATATATATTTTTTTTCATCATTATCACAAATTGAAATCTATATTTGTATAAAAGTAATCCATGCAGAACAATTTTGAAAGCAGTCTTCGAGAGTTTTGAAGACAACTCAGCATTTTTCTGCTTTATTTACTTTTCTTTTACATAGCAGATGGGGCTCCTGTGAGGTACATTTGTATTTGATTTGATCACGACTTAGAGGGGTTTCTGTGATAAATTGGCCCTTTTGGATAATCCTATCAGATTATCATTTGCATACCATCATAAATTATTCATTTAGTGTCTGCCTCTCCAGTCATGTTTTTCTCCGGAGAGTTTTTAACATCTGTGCGACCCTGGAAATCCTGCAGGAGATTTGAGCTAATCAGCCACAGCCTCATCAGCTCTTCAGAGGTGTGTTTGCCTGTGTGTTTACTCTTTTTGCTTTTCATTCCCCTCACTCTTTTTTGCTCTGTCTTGACCTACCCTGGGCCCCGTACTCCAGCGGGAGCTTCCTCTCTGTAAGCGAGACAAAGGATCAGAGCGCTTGACAAAATGCCACTGCCATGCCTGTCAATGAGGGCGGTGCCCTCTCAAATCCCCACTCGGCTCAGAATCGACCCTTTGCCAGTTCCTTTTAAAAACATTTTTGCTGCCCTTGCAACCTGGATTCCACCCCTTAACATCTTAGCCGGTGCTCAGTGCCATCTATTGAAAACTATCCGGCCATTTATGTGGTTTGATGTTTTGACTGTTTGCTCCTATCTTTTATACCTTTTTCCTCCACGCCTCTCTGAAGACTTGCGCTGATTCATACCATAGATACAGAAGATTGTCTAACGACTGTCTAACTGCATCTCGCCTCAGTCTAGACTCCTGCGCTTCACCCGCTGACTCGCTGTCTGCTTCTGTGCCTGCCTTCTTCCTGACTGACTGTCTTTTTGAGTCGCTGCTTCAAGGCTTGACTGCTTGACAGATTGTTTGACTCTTTGACTTATTCTCTCATGTTTTTGAAGCGAATCATTGGCTGGATTGATCTGTGCTCTTCATGCCCCTATGGGGAGTAATACTCCCTGGCCCTGGTCTCACTTTCTTTTTCTGCTTCTCAGACACAACAATCTTCCCCTAGGACTTCATTGCTTCCTTTAAACTTGTTTTTCTTTTATCTATTTTGATTTATTTTCTGCTATTCCCTTTTTCTCTTCATGAAAGGTTTAATTTTTGTTGATTTAGCTTATTAGTGGATTCTCTCTCAGTTTGGAAGACACATCCTGCGAGGGCGGTGCACCTGCGGCAGAGAGGGGTAGCCTAATTCTTTATTCCCTGAGTGTGTACTCGTTCCTGAGGGATGAGAGTGTTAGGGAATGACAGCTCTTTGTTACCTGGTTTCTTCCTCTAGCTGTTTATCCAGAAGCTGTCTTTCCTCCTCCCGTTTTGGTTTTTATTGAAAAAAGCAGAATTTGAGTGCTTCTGCTGAATGAGACAGGTGGTGCTCTGATCTTTTCATGTAGTCATCACTAGAATCTTAATGCAAAGAGAGCACGAGCCAGATAAACATAGCCTGGGGTTGAGGTGTACACTCTGAGCATTAGATTTGCTCAAACCCCTGCTATGACACTGCACAGCCAAAAGCTATACCTTTGCGCTTCCCATAAGCATTTGAAAGACTAAGGAAAGGCGTGATTAGCATAAAGAAACAGTAGCCTATTCGTCTAAGCTGGATGCAGCCAAACAGGGTGGAAAATTCATACTTTAAAAGCCAGAGTGTGTTTTTAATGGTTGGTGGGTTCAGTACAGACTTCTGGTCTCAGAGAGAGAGAAAACTGGGGAGAGAGAAATTACTGAAGCATCTCTTTTAAGAGACCACTGTCTGCTCTAAAAGCAAGTTTCTGCACACCAAAATGTGTCTTAAAAGGGGGCAGTTTCTGTATCACCTGGGAATTAAAAATTAGAACAATAAACTTGCCACATTTTTGTTGAGTATGCTATTTTAGTGGTGTTTGCCAAGCACTTTTACCCAGTGGTCTTTTTTCATACATGCTTTCCAGTGTTTTAACATTTGTATATATTTTATATTCATCAGTTTTAGTTATTTTACTCGATCTAAAACAGCATCTGAAATGTAAATTTTATATAATACTATTTTACATGCTTTTATATAATGAAATATAATTCTTTTGTATGATTTTTGTGGTCTTTTTGTCCTTATCTTGACGTCATTCTCAGTCCTCCTTGGCCAGGTCATCTTTATCTGTTCTGAAAACTGGTTTTCTCTTGTGTGTCACGTACAATGCATAGCTACCCTCTTGTGTTTCCAGCATACTGCTGATCCTGACATGCTATGGTGTTGTCTTACAGCTCTCATTAAGGTCTAGTTTTACAAGTGGCATCATGGCTGTGAGAGTTTAATCCGGCTTGTGTTCTAAGGGTGGTTATCTCCATTGTACTGGCTTTAATGTGACAAATAGGCCTCCTCTGTCCCGCTTTGCACGAGAAACAGAGCTGTTACTGGTGTGTTCACAATAGGGGTTGTGATTCCTGCTGAATAATGGTGGCATGCTTGTAATATCTCTGGTTTACTGCCCCCTTCGCTCCTGAATCATTACTAGTATAGAATTCACTATTCGCCTTAAGTGTGCTGTCGCGAACACAGCTACCCGTATTTGTGGAGTTTGTTTCCACCGCCGTCTCCATAGAAATGCGAACCCATGCATATAATTGAATTATATCTAATACATGAATTAAACATGAGACATGATTCATTGACATTTGGTGGGTGGAAATAAACAATGACAAAGTTGTTATTGTTTCGTCCCTGTTTGTGTGGTTGTATTGGTTTCACCCAGCTCAAGTCAATTATATTAGACAAATTCTCATTACATGGAACGTTTATGCGTGAATTCACTGAAACAAATAAGGAGCAGGAGCCAGCGTTGTGTCATACTGGCATCAGTGTTACTGACAGTAATGACTGCAGGGAAGGAAGGATCAGGAAAGAAGGTTTGCTTTAGAGACCCTAAGGACAGAAGGAATGGTAGGTAAGTGAACAGTGCCTGGGGAAGATCATGCCTGGGGCGTTCCGTCAGATACTCATTGGCTTATCTAAGCCAAGCCTGGGCCTGGGCCTGGGGATCCAAATCGCTGTGTGTGATAACTGTTTGCTTAATCACTGGTACAGGAAGAAGGAAATGAGCTGACTGTCAATAGGCTCCAGGAAATTAAATATGCTCCACACACTGCAAAAATGAGATGGTGTCAGAGTTCTCCATGCCTGTGAAGTAACTGTGTTTTAATGCTGTTGTATATGGAAATGTTTCCGTAGGTTTGTAGTTATTTTCCAAAAAGGCTTTTTCCATTTGTATTTATTCCTTAGGTTAAAATCAAAATCTTACCAAAATGATCTGACGTTCTTTATTTGTCTCCTCCTTTTTTAGTTTCTGTGTCTGAAGAACATCCGAACATTCCTGAAAGTATGCCATGACAAGTTTGGCCTGAGGAACAGCGAGCTGTTTGATCCCTTCGATCTCTTTGACGTGAGGGACTTTGGGAAGGTGAGAAAAGGCGGTTTTGCTGAGCACTGTTGTCTAAGACTATTAATCATTTTGCACCATCATGTTTAAGTCTCTGCAGCTGAATGACATTAATGTTGTGTGCATCTTTATGGGAGATTAACCCATAAGTGAAGCTATTGTACATAAGCTTTGTTCCACTACTTACAGCCACTCTCACACACAATCCATTAATGCTGGGGATAATATAAAAGTGTGTGCTATGCTTAATCGGCCTTGTGTGGATTTCCTCCCTCTAGTCTTATCCATCTTCACTGTGCGTTTGAATATTCACATGCACATTTTATCACACACCTCGGGGTCACAAGCATGCCTGTGTGTGCCAGTGCATATCTGTGTCACTACACAGATGGTTTGTATGTGTGTTTATGCATGTTTCCAAGGATTTCAACAGTACTCATTTTAGGTGACTGATGATCAGCTTTTAATGTGATTTAGGGATGAGTTGAGTGCGGAAGATCTCTTAACTATTCACAGTACCATCTAGCCCAGGGTTTTCAAACTTTGGTGCCTGGGATCCCCAAATATTATACTCGCTTGCAGATGAGAAAAAAACAAATTCTGGGTGATGTCAGATTGCCCCGGTTTTTAACACACCCTTAAAAGGCACATTTCTAACTGTCAAATACACTGCCAGAGTTTTCTCTAGTGTGTAAGTGCCCTTATGCTGACTTTGCTCTGACGGTCATCCAAGTATTGGAGAAAACGTGATGTCTTTAAGAACAACTGAACCCTGATCTTTATATCACTATGACAGTTTAGTCAATGCACTGACCTCCATGATAGAAGCTCGTTGTTAATTCTGTTTCTTAGTGCTAATTCAGCTTGATGTCTACTGTTTATATTGGATATCGGTTCCTCTTTATTATCAGTACAGTTTTAGTAGTTATTAGTGGGAAAAGTACTGTAAAGATTAGTAGAATTCAAGAGAAAACAACTTCCTTGTTATTGATTGTTCCGGTTGCATGAATTGATTGGACTTCATGAAGTATTTACAGGTGCAAAGCACTTGTTCGACCACTGAAACGTTTCCAATCCAATAGCTCCGGTTAACTACAGCTCAGCAAGCATGTCTGGACATTTCCAATCCCTCAGTCAGGAAAGAAAGGAGCGACAAGACGGAGAGAGCGTTTTAAAGTCTCAAAGGGAGGGGCACAGACTGCGAGATTAAGCCTTTGCCAGGCGGTGAGCTTTAATGGATAATGTGGAAGACGGTGAGGTGAGAGTCAATGAGCACACGGAAAACAATATTAAAACCCTCAAGCAGTCAGAATCAATCACACACACCCTCCACCTGTCAATGTGTAAATTGCGTTTGCGTCGACTCAAAGGTGACAGGCTTGCCATTGATTCTCCATTAAGGGCAAACAGCGCATTATAATATATTGAAGTAGGCAGCTCGATGTCAGTGCCCCATACATGCAAATCGTCCACCTTCTTTTAAATGAAGAGAGACGGATGCTTCTGAAGCTTTAGAGCTGAAGGATATAGAAAGCATTTTTAATCTTTCGATAGCGCATACATTGTTGAACTTTGACCTCAGGCAGTAATATATCTCTCCGGCCTGTCAAGCTCAGGGTGCCTTTAATTAGAATGGACAGTCTCAGTCCTTTGTGTCCTTGCAGTTGGTGGGACGGTTGATGTTTCTGTGGCCATGGGTTGGCGGTAAGCGTTGGTGTCGGTTTTAAGTGTTGTTACTCTCATGCATGAGCCCGCCCCTAATCTTAACAGAGACTTGAATGATTTGTTTCCAGCTTTGTTTGAGAAGACAGCACAAATCTGTCCATTTAGTCTCTGCATGCCCTCCATTCATCAGCACTTCATTACTTTTTCCTGGGTGGAGCAGCTACGAGACACCTGTCCCTCCTGATGCTTCAGGTAATTGCCTCTCATCTGTTTCTCCATCTCGCTGCTTTAAGGTCTTTTAAACAGATGGCTCACCCCCACATCTCTCACTAAATTCGCCAGAGCGCTCCTGTCAGTGCTCTGATGTTTCATGCCCTCCTCTATCCCATCAGCCCGCGGGACGCATCCTTACGACAATCACAGATGGACCCAGATTCTCCTTACTGTTCCATTTTCATCATTACTTATAAACGCACAGCTCTCTGGGGTTCACTTTTGGTTTAACGTGGCATTCAGTCTGAACTGATTCTGTTCTTTTCCCTCTAATTGCATCTTGAAATGCAGTTGTTATTATTTAAATTAACACCACAATCACTTTGTTTCACGTCTTTGCGACAATTACCATGATGACACTCCACCTGTTCGCAGCCTATTTATAGCTTTGTGATTTGCAAGGTGTGAATCAGACAGGTTGAATTTTGATTATCATGGGGTAGATTGCACTCAATTGACCCATGCTGGCCAGTTTTTGACATTGCTGTTCTACAAAATTTTATTGACCTGGTCTCTTTTGTTTAGTGTTGTTGTAATTATCCCCCAGTCTTTATTCAGAGTCAGAGCAACCTCCCAGTGGGTTCATGTGGGTGTGCTCTAAATTAACAGTCAGTTCATCTGGGGGCATGATCAGTAAAGTAGCTTCTTGATTGACACCACTGGGGTTTTTCGGAGACCACTGGGAGTCAAATATTATTTCCATAAGATTGAATAAGAGCAAAGAGTGAGACTTTTTTTACACACGTACAAAGATTCAGTTGTTTTTGTAGTAAAGTAATTGGTCTGAAATTTAAAATAAAGGTAATTTCTGTTTATTAGGGCTGTAACGATACACCAAACCCACGATTCGGTTCGTTTCACGATTTTTGACCCACGATTCGGTTCGTATCGC
>JAUCMT010000051.1:3885046-3896394 GCA_032357475.1 Enteromius thamalakanensis
GTGCCAGAAGTGTTTATTAAACAGTTTACATGAACACTGAACATATCAATGGCACACACATTAGCCATCTATCTGAACTTTGAAACAGGAACTAATAACAAACAATTAAACCTTCCACACATCTGATTTAAAACCCACTTTAGATTGCTAGATGACATCATATATCAATTTGAATATTCATTACATCAGTGCGTCATGTTATCTTGCTTCTCTGTGGTCACATAATGTTATTCAATGCACCCTAATTCTCAGTATAACTGTTTTCACTGATATTTTTAATGGTTTCTTTTTGTCAGAAAAACAGAATGAATATGAAATTAGGCCATTATAAGGCCTACTGAACTAGCTATACCTTACAAGATGTTAATCTAGATTAAAAACCTTATTTATAATCCTTCATAATTATTTAATTATATTTAGCAACAATGTGCAGAACAGATGCAGAGAGAGGTGTGTGCGCCGTGAAAACAAGAGCTTGCGCTCGCGCGGCGTTACTGGAGACTCACTGAGGTTTGTCCAAGAAGTCTCTAGATTTGTCGCTAGTCTCTTTTAGAGGAAAAATGTCGCCAAGGGGGTCTGAATAGTCACTAAATATAGAGGCAAAGTCGCTAAGTTGGCAACACTGATCTGTATCAACAACAGACCGCAAAGAATGATGGGCACGCTTGGGCTGATGGGAATTGTAGTTTCCACTACCTCCCGTTCACTTCATTTACCTGAGCAAACTTTTCTCAGAAGACCTATCATTTTATTGAGTCATGCGACCACGGTAGTATTGGAAAAATTTGATATTGCGGTACGACGGTATTTACAATACCGTTACAAGCACTGAATCTGACCATTAAGGAGTTTGCTTTCAATGTTCTCTTAGATGAAATGCTGTAAAGCAACCCAAGGAGTTTTGCTTGAAAAAATAATCAACTCGTATAAATGTCAGTGGGTGTACATTAATTCCTCTGGTGCCCATTAAAAGCCACTGTCTGCTCCTCACTCTCTCTTTCTCTCTTGCAGTCGAACTAATCAGGAACTCTGCTGTATAAAGCCTGCTGTGCCACTCTGGGTTTCAGGCTACTAAAAGCCATAAAAGTCGACCACAAGTGGATCTAATCTGCTTTCATATTCCCTATCAAAGACTTGCGATATGTAAATTGGAACTAATGCATTATGTGTATATCTATTACTCCTTTGCATGTTTATTACAGGACGAAGACAGAAGCCTGGGCTTCTGTTTGCAGGAGTCATAGCTCCTCTTAATGTAGAGAATTCATTAATCTAACATAATGCTAAAGTGTGTCAGCAAGGGGTTCTAACCATGAACCTTTCTTTGTTTATTACAGTATAAGAGCTCAACAGTGAACACCCACTCCCATAAAAAGGAAGAAAAAGTCCTACACTCTCCAACAACATGTAGTGCATTAATGTCCTTCTAGCTTTTCAACGGCTTTAGTTCTGGAAGTCTTTTTTAACATTCAGGGTTTTGATTAAGAGTTCCAAGCTATGAATCAAATAAACCAATTAAGAGGTAAATCACAACTTTAAAATCCTTGATTTGAAGAAAAAGGTATTTTTGAAATTTCTTTTAACTGTATTTAATATTTTATACCTGATCAGTTTTATATTTACCATATATTCTAGTATGATTATACAACAGTTCTTCATGAAGGTCAATGTTGTGGAGTATTCAGGAGAATTTTTCAAAATATTTTTTTCTTAAGCTTTTCTCTACATGGCATAAAGTAATTTGATATGGATGATGAATGCTAGTCCTTTTTTTCCTATCTCTTTCTCTTTGACTTATTGAATCTTGAAGATGCCCTGTCAGGTGGTGTGAGACCTCATGCGGTGGGTGCTAAACTGTGTCCCACCTTCCTCCACCACTGTTAGTTTCTCACCCGTAGGTTTGCTGCTGCTAGGTAGCAATAATAACCACCGACTGCTAAGCTGTGTTAGCGAAAGATGGCACAAAGCACTGTGTAAGCACCTGTGTCCCACAGAGTCCTCCTCACTAACTCTATCAGCTGCAGGCTTCAACCCAGTTGGTTGACAGCATCGATTCACAGAAAAGTAGTGATGTTTGTTTTAATAATCTCATGATCTTAGTTAAGCATTAGATTATTAGTATAAATGCACAGATATAATATTCTGACTGAGATGGATAAGGTGATTTGAATTATGAATTATGTTCAAGTTGAGGTTTATATTAATTCCAATAAATGGCCAATATTATCAACTATATTGTCTAAATAAAATGCATCAATAAATCAAGCTATGATCTTAGTATAACCCCTCTCTCTCTCTCCCTCTCTCTCTCTCTCTCTCTATGCATATATTAGTGGTGTAACGATACACGTATTCGCACTGAATCGTACGGTGCGAGTCTTTCGGTTCGGTACGCATTACTACAACTACTACTACAATATTACATTTTATTTTTTATAAGGATCATTTGGTTTTGGTTATAAAAGAGGTTTTGTTGTATTTGCTGCTAAGAAGGATCTCCAGAAGATATGTGAAGTATAGCTCCATTGTTGTTCAAAGTAAAAGAAAAAAAAAAACAAGATCATACTTCTATGTTAGTTTTAATAAATAAATTTTTTTGCTGTATCGAAAACATACCAAACCGTGATATCACTGTGACGTATTGAACCGAGCCCTGATTTTTGGGAACCGTTACACCCCTAATATATAAATTATATATGAATATATTTTGGATCCCTCATTACAAAGGTTTGCACAGAAAGCTAAAACTTGTTTCTTCTATGCTATTATCATAATCCATGAGCAGTGTGTTGATAGGAAGTTGGTTTTGTGGAAAGGCAAAATTATAGTTTGTTCTTTTCATTTCTTTCTGCTTTCAGTCCATCAGAGATCCAAGATAATTGGTTGATTAACAGGCTAACTCTTGATCACTGCTGTTATGTTGTCCCACTGATTGTTTTTTTTTTAGTTTTGGTTCTTGGTAGTAGATGACAGGGAGATGGGGAGAGCTAAGATACCAGAGAAGAAAATAACACAAGTACAAGAAGATTAGAAGGACTTTCACAGCTTCGGTTTTGGACATGTTATGACTCCCTACCCTTTCATCAAAGTGAGTGGTCTTGGCCAAGGATGTCTGTGTGCATTGATGGCAGTGTATTGAGTAGTGAGGGTCTGACGGTTTGTCTCTGAACTCTCAATTACCTCAGCATGAGAATGAATGGACTGCCTCTTTTTACAGTGTGTGAGCAACATGAAAGCCCATTGGAAAGTGGCGGGTGGCCATTGTGCTGCGTGAGAGGCTTGTTGTCCGGCAGAATGCTGGTGTAGCCAGAGGCACTGCAGAGTTTCTTTTTCGATGCTGGATGATTCTTTTCTATTTTTGGGAATGTTAACCCTTCACAGTGCCCTTGAGACCAGTCACCGCTTTGTGATACCATGCCTAGTCAAGCATATAGACGCCAACACCCTGTCCAGATGGTCAGGCCAGTCTGTTTGCTTTTAAATTATTTGAATCTTGCAGAGTCATGGCTGAATCCTGTAATTAAATAATTATTTTTGGAAGGTTCCAATTTTGTCAAAATGAAATGAGACTCATTACCCTAAAAAAAGCCTCTTTATTGCAAATCAGTTCATTCAACTCCTGTCTTGGCAATGCCTCTGGACAGCTGATGTCCTTGCAAGCAAGTGCAGCCTTGCTCTGATTGAATAGGTAAAGACTGAAATATAATTTTTTTTCTGCCAAGTGTTCATTTAAATTTCGGATGTTAGGTTGGGTAAAAATATGTTGATCTTTTAATTCATTTTTAGTAAATCAAGGACATACAGTACAATTTGTGTAGTCCGATTCACAAACAAATGACTTATCTGAGAATCAAATTAAATTGAGTATTGATTCCCAGCTCTTGTAAAATCAGCAGTATAATGATTATATATGATAAATGATTGTAAATGATATTTCTTTACCTCAAATCGGCTTTGCTTAGTTATTGTGTAAGCAAATAAATGTGTGGCATGTTGACATATAAGAACATCCTTCATCTTGAGCTTTCCTTAACACCAGTTTTTTATATCACATTATGCAAAAGAAACATAGGGAAGCTTAGGGAAATTTTGTACCTCTGAAATACCATTCATGTACATGTTGTTTTCTGAAATAAAACTCGTGGTATGGTTTATTGTTCTGCTTTAAGCCTCCAGCCATGCAATCTTGTATTTCTGCAGTGATGTGGAATAATATGTATTTATGTACAGACCTCACTCGGTTTATCTGCTTTCTTTTTACACTTTCTTATGCTTCTTTTTCTTTCCAATGTCTTGAGTATTTTTTTTGTCCTTGCCCTAATTA
Source organism: Enteromius thamalakanensis (assembly GCA_032357475.1). Lineage (NCBI taxonomy): Eukaryota > Metazoa > Chordata > Actinopteri > Cypriniformes > Cyprinidae > Enteromius > Enteromius thamalakanensis. The sequence continues at coordinate 3,889,371 of JAUCMT010000051.1, forward strand.
AGTTAGTACCCCTCAGCCAAACTTGTTCTGGTTGGTGAGCACATCCCTGTTCAGATCAGCTTTCTTGTGTGGGTGGATTGGAATTAGCTATGTGGTGTGGGATTTAATAACCCATTTCTGGATTGCATTATTAGTATGCAGTCTAGTCCAAATTCTGCTGCAGAGGCATTGTTTCCTGTTTTCACACTGCATGCTATGCTCTGTCCCACATATGTATGTATTCACACCATCTTGTTCTCGTCTGCCCAAGGGATGCATTCTTCTTTCTCAGATTTCCCCACTTCTTTGACCTTCATAGGCAGACGAGGCCTCGACTGTTAGTGATGTTATGCAAGCAGACTTTGTCCCTGTTTGACTCTCTCGGGCCGCGGGATGAGAAAAAGTTTGTTTGAGAAGCATCCAAAAAATCCGCCGGAAAGATCAAAATTATCTCGGCATTCTATTTTTTATATACTGTATATTGGAGAGGAAAACTAACATTTATAAAAAGTAGGCTGAAGTCAGCCATCAGGAATGCAGATGGTAAACTCCTTTCACCAAATGAACCACACTGGGATCTTGGGCTTCTTTAAGTCACCGCTAAAGACCATCAGAGATGGAGAGCTTTCAAAGAGGGCCTTAAACTGAAGCTTTATTCAAAGCTTACTGGTGTTCAGTGAGCTGTGTTTACCAAAGCACAATAATAACAGCCTCACTTCTCAAAAATTAACCAGCTCTTTGATCTGAGAGCCATCTTGTTTTTGTTTTGGCTGTTGCCAGCGAGACACTGGGGAAGCAAAGTAAAAAGATTTCTGTAGCCAGAAGCAACTGAAAGCTTTCAGGTACAGTAAACATTTAATGTCTGGTTTAAAATGGACAGCCGTTCCCGTCATAATGTTCCCTTTTTTTCTCATTCTAGCACATCCCTTTTGAAGGTGAAATGAATAATAATTCTGTTCATAATAGATTTATTAAAAACGGTTTTGAGTCCCGTCATTCAGTGGCGTCTCCTGCCAGTAAGTCAGTATAATTTATGTTTCCTCATGCGGCACTGGTGGAAATTGTGTATTGTTTGACCCAGTCACCAGCCCTTATGTATTTGCACAGCCGTCTGCTCACAAACGTGTATCTTGCTGTCATTAATGCTGACATCAGAACGATTCATTATGCAGTTTGATTGCAGCTGCCAGACCTTAGCCACTAATGCTACATAATCTGCAGTCTCCTCCCAGGAATCAGCCTGGGTAGCAGACCCCGCGCACCTGCTGAAGGTCAACTCTGGATGGGGTCTGGAAAGTGTGGATGTGATCACCTGGCTGAGCTCCTCACCTGTGGCAATACAAACAGCTCTGGTGGCTGCTCGCTTCTGTCACTCAACATTAATGCCACCCCAGGGATTCTATTCTATCTATTTCTGAACCTTACATTTTTACACACATGCAATTCTTGTAGAACGGCTTTACACTCACTTGTGCACATGACCACTCTAAACCCTCAGTTGCACACCACTTTAAGGTGAACGTTGAGGACACTTGTTAAGACCCCAAGACCTTTACAATTTCCTCCTCCATTCCTGGCTCTTTTAGCCTTTAGAAGCTTGTAAATAACATATTCTGTTTAGGAATGAACCAATACTTATTTATAGTGCTTACAAATAATGTTTATATTTTATTGAAAGAGAATTTTAACTTGAACCTTAAAGGCTGTGCAAATATAATAATGATAATGCATTTTATTTATAAACCACTTTATATTTTAAACAAATGTCAAAGTGCTACAAAAAGAACCATGATCATATAGCCTGAACATAAAATCTAAAACAGCTGACAACCAAAATAAACACAACAGTAAGACATCAAAAGAATTTTTCAACAGGTAAGTTTTAGACCTCTTTTGAAACCATCAGTTGTCTGTGGAGCCCTTCGATGAAGTGAGGGGTAGTGGCCCAAAAGGCTCGATACCCAATAGTGGCGAGAAGACGATAAGAGTTTGTGGAATGAAGGGAATGTGTTAAAATGAGGGAGACTTTGTATTTATTGCATTTACATTTACTATGCGTTACTATTTACACTCTCATCAGCGTCCTAGCAGCACTATTTTGTACATGCTGGAGTTTCTGGATGCTCTTGCTAGGGATTACGATGAGAAGAGAGTTACGGTAGTCCAGTCTGGAGGAGACAAAGGAGTGGATAAGTTTCCATAATTAAGTTAATATAGTAGACTTGTTTCAAGAGAGAGCAGATATAAAAATAATACTAATAATACCTATATATAATGTATGTGTGTATGTACATTAATAGTATTAATAATGCAATAATGTTATAATATATTATTTTTTTCACTAGTAGCTATTTATTCTGTGCGGTTCTTTAAAGGAGCTTCCCATTATGGCAGAGGCTTTTCCAGCACCTTAGCATCAGGGGCCTAATCTCTGTCTCTTTCTACACTACATGCATTTGTGAAACGGTGCCTTGCAGACATGCATTTCCTCCCTTTATCTTTACTCAGCTCACTGGAAGTGAATTAACGGTTAATCTCTCCAAATGTGAGTTATTGCAGACATAATATTATTTGAATTGAAATGGAAATTCAGTCACAGTCTGGGTGTTTCTCTTTGTGTATTTGGGGGTGTAAAAAATTGTTTCTTATCTCTTATACGCCCCCCACTTGCTTGTCGCAAAGCACAGGCACAAAGCTCTTGAAACCCACTAGAGCTCTCCCACCTTCAGATAGAGTCTGTTGACACAAATATATGCAAAGTCAACCGAATACTGAGCGGGTGTTTTCTAGTAACGATGCTGCTCTTGACGTGTATTTTGGCATGTTTTAAATTTAGTTTTACTGTAAGGTAACTCTACTCGTTGACAGTTCCATTTGCAGTATTCTCGTTATGTTTGTGTAGACCTACATGTAGACGATCGTTTTGTTTACCCTTTTTGCTGAATTTGTGGGTCATCACTTTAAAATTTTGTCTGTAAGCCACAATGGTGTTTGTGGTTTTGCCAGATCAGTGGGACACATCTGAAAAACCCTCCACTCAGAGACAGGCAAGGCCAGCTCTCAGCTAATAGACAGCACAAATGATATGTTTACGGCCCTCCAATCATCGTACACATGATTTGCCCAATTGGCCCTAATCTGCTGTGAATGGAGCCTTTCCTCTTGGGAGCTGAAGCGGGCAGACCGTGGTGCCTGGTTGTAAATTGCAATGCTAATAGAGGGACTCTAAGCGGCCTGTGTCCCCGATAGAGGCCCGTTTAATGGAGATATTTGGGGGATGAGCATTTATCAGACTTTGACAGACAGACGGCTCTCATCCAGATGAAAGAGGGCTGAGGACCCACCCCCACCAGCTCAGAGGAAGTGAGGCGTGTCTACAGGATCTGTTCAGAGCAGGTCTAAACAATCACATGCTATAGAATTGGCCACAGAAGGATGAGTATAGCAACATTTCCTCAAGATAACTGAATTAATTTGCATGTTCTGCCACCCATGGCAACTCCACCTTTACATCTGCTAGCGTACATCTCTCACTTCTCCTTTATGCCAGCGATTCACTGTAGGATGTCAGTTTGTGCATTAGAAAGCGAAGCTCAAGTAAAGGGAGGATTTGTTGACGCGTCCTCTTTATATATAAAACAAATGTCTATTTTGTCCTCCTTGTTCGTCCTTTGACCCAGCTCAACCCGTAAGAGCGTGTTTGCCTCCTCTCGTCCGTCTTTCATTTTACAGCCGTCCCTCGAGGCTCCATATTCACATCCGTCTTTCCTCTCCCCCTCTTTCTCTCTTCCAGGAACTGCTGATTTAATGAAGGCCCCTGTGGTCAACATTACAGTCATTGGTAACAGGAGCCCCTGGCTCCATTCGGAGCCTGTTTGTGTGTTCTCATATAAAACCCCATAACTATGATCCATGTTCTCTTTGCATTTGTGTTCATGTTGTGAACAAGTCTCCTGATTTATTTCAGTCTCTTGGTTTTTTGACCACAAGTTTATTACAAAACTCCTCAACATGATTCCTTAAGTCTCCGTCTGAGCTTCCTCTCACCGGACAAATAGTAAGAAACAAAAGATGCAGGAGCATTTTTATAGGCCTGCGTCGAGCAGCCTGTGGAGCGCCTCATTAAAAAAGAAAACAGTTATTTTTCTGTCGGATTAATCGATCTGATACTATTCTTTGCCTCTGTGGGAGAAAAAGAAACAAAGCACATCGTAATTCCTCATAACTGTTGATTTTGTTGCTTTTTATATAATTTCAGGAAATCCAACAATTGATTCATAACCAGTGACTTTCTTCAAAGACTCCAAGGTTTTCTCAGCGGAGCAAATGTTATCTCTACAGGTCTGGGTTGTCATGGCACCAGTGGACAATTTTAGTCACTGAACATTACGCACAGAAACATTTCTGCTCTATTGTTTTATTTTAATAATGTCCTGCTTTGATTTTCTCTGGCTGGTTCAATCCTGCTGTTTGGATAATGTTTAATTATTGGAGCAATGCGACAAGCTAATGAGGTTCTCAGTGTTCTCAGAGGCAGGCCAGAGCAGATGCATTTACCTTAGTGCCCATTTGACTCAGCGTATTAATTACCACCACACTGGTGCATCAGACTCTTCTTGTTATAGCTGCTGGTTGCAAAGCATGTGAAGGGGCTTTGCAACTGGATCTCATTAGCATTAGCTTTCTGACATAGAACTATCATCAAAGCTCCAGTTATGTAAACAGCAGTTGTTTTGACAAATTGCTTTTGTATCACTTAGTTGTTCTTTATAGAACCCTGTATGCTCTATATATGATATAAATGTAACTATTTTGGTGTGTGTGTGTGTGTGTTTTTCAGTATTGATCCAATAATTCAAATTATGCTAAATTATCAAGGAATCAATGTTTATATAAAATGAAAAGAACCTTTTTAAGATCTCATCTTTTATCCATAACAAATAGGCTTTCTGTTTCTTCAAGTGTTATTTGAAGCACACAAGATCTTGCTTGTTTTGTAATTCTTTTGATTCTGCTTAAACATAAATCATTTCTGCATTAGCTTAAAATTCTTTTAATTTCTCAATAAAATTGTTTATAATTTTTTGAGCTTGACAGTCAGTTGTCATCACCTATGTACCACTGCTAATTTTTGATTTGTCAAACATCAGCATGTTACTCCTGTCCACTCATTAAATCTAAAATGTCATGTCCTACAGTCTATATGTGCAAAGATATGCTGACACCTGACACCCAGCATGCACATCATTGGCATCATTTTTGGCCCATTCCTGTGGAAAACAACATTTTCTGTGTAAAAAACCAGCAGTGCTTGGTCCTCATCAGGTAGGCTTCAAGTTCTCCCCAGCAGCCTCTCACCACCTTTTTTTACTTCCCTGAATGCCCCGGGGATGTCATCCTAACCCTCTGACAATCCCCGTTTTAAAACATCCCAGCTTTGCCTGCTCTTCTCATTGGCTAGTCTGATTGACAACACCCTTTAGAAGGTTTAATGCCAGTGCCCATTATTTTGCCCCTTCCTTTATACACAGCCGGTGTTATTGCCTTAGAGGCACCCACCAGTGTCTAGTGTTCTTTGCAGCCAGACTGGGTGACGAGGCAGTCTTGTCAGCCAGAAATCATGGCTAATGCCCACAGGCAGAGAACTATGACTGCTGCCATTGGTCCCCCGTGCTTCCGCCACTGCTTTCAGACAGGAAGTGTCTTTCCAGCCAAAATTGCTGCAGGTCAGCACTCTAGCCAGATGTGTACAGCTGTGAATGTTGTCACCAATCTGGCGTACTATCCATCCCATACTATACAATCTCCCATGTGTAAAAAATCATGTCTGTAAAAGTGACAATCCAATCATAACAGCTTGTCTCAAGAACATGCTTGTTTCATGCTTCCTGCAAATGCTAACAGCATGTCACATGGTCATGTTTTTCACATTTTTAAGAAGTGAGTCTGTGTTGTGGCGTTAGCGCAGTGTGCTGTATGTGCGCCCATGTCGGGTCAGATCACATCAAGAATATTGAATCTTGTGTTTCACTATTCCTAGCCTGTCACAGGCAGGATTCTAGCATAACCTTGTATGTGTAACTGCACAGTGCGTATTAAATCCATAATTTAAATGCTGATTAGATTAGACCCCCAAATTGCACCGACTGAGTCACTGAGGTAGGCATTGACGGGGAGAAGGGAAAAAAATTGGTTAAAAGAATGAGAATGAAGTACTAATACCCCTCAGCGGGGTTTTCCCTCACACAGAAGGCCAGATTGTTACACCTCAAAAAAGGAAGCAATTGTTTCCACAGTGACTATTGAGCGGAAATCAATATCAGCTTCTAATTTGTTGCGTTTAGCAAAGATACGCATGAAATTGATTCTCCTGTCGTCAAGAGCTGTGGTTAAACCAGTGGGCAATTGTGTGTGACCAGGCATAGCAGTCTGCCACTTTCACAGGCTCAGCTGAGACCAATAAAACATTATGCACATCCCATTTCAGCACTGCAGTGTCGTAGGTATTGTTAAAATTACTAGATGGGTCTCAAACCCACGTCCCGGATGTTTCCATGTTCATCCAGATGATGCTTTCAGTGTGAATCTTATAGGTCTTTGGGTCGTTGTGTGGCTCAGGTGGGTCTGTTGAGCAGCTGGTGTTTGGTGGACCAGAAGCCTCCTGGCATCTTTAGGACAGGTCTGTGGACAGGGAGCTCTCTAACTCAAACTGTTTTAAAGCTTTTACTGTCTTTCTCCTACTGAGAGAGGATCAGGTCATGGCTCTCATATGTCACAGCAGAGTCGCAGTGCAGTAATACAAATGCATGCACAATCAGTCTGAAGCCTGAGGCTTTTTTTTAAATGCTTTCTCTTTTCATAGTCTGAACAAATGGTTTTATTGGCTTACATAAACTTTTAATTCAACATTGAGGTCTAAGCTATCAGCTAGTCTCCTAGAGTAACCATAGAGTTTACTGCTGTCTTGGCATGCACACTTTGTGAGGTCTTGTGTTACCCCGAGTTAATGGCTGATAGACAAAACTTGCCCTCTAAAGTGAAATGT